>OZ022417.1:15021427-15266643 GCA_963989365.1 Rhimphoctona megacephalus
ATGCATACCATACTCCAGTTTTCATCTTTTTTTGTTTTTATTCTATTTCCCAAACTCGATATTACCACGAAATATCGACAAAAATTTTTTTTTATCTACACTTTTATTGTACTTTTAAACTCGATAAAAAAATCTTTTCCTAAAGGAATGTACAAAAATGAGGAATTGATTCTTTTCGTCGTAACGTTTTTATTTTTCTCGCATAAAATATTCCGTGTGTTTAGTTCAAAATCGTCAAATGAATTACTTCTTGGAGAAGAAAAAATGATTTTGTAT
The DNA here is from genome assembly GCA_963989365.1 of Rhimphoctona megacephalus. Lineage (NCBI taxonomy): Eukaryota > Metazoa > Arthropoda > Insecta > Hymenoptera > Ichneumonidae > Rhimphoctona > Rhimphoctona megacephalus. Next base: position 15,021,704 of record OZ022417.1, read on the forward strand.
AAAAATGCAAATTATATGTCTGTTAATTTTGAAAGAAGCATTTGCCTTTGAGAACTTTTCATATTATTTCGATGTTTTCGATACTTTGAGTTTCCCAACGTTCGAAAGGCCCATTGAAACATTTTCAATCGCGTTTTTCTTGAAAATACGATTTTCAAACTGATGTCTGATATATCTCACGAACTACTGAACCGATTAACTTGAAATTCATCGCGGTTATTGTATAATTATCCTTCGTATATCAAAGATTTTCTTTTGGGCAAAAAACGTATCATTTCTTCATTTTTTCTATTCTTAAATAACTTTCTCTATTCTTGAATAACTCTATGACGAAAATCTCTATTTCAAGATAACTCTATTCTTAAATATCTCTATTTTGAATAATTCTGTGATTAATTAAATTCTATCCGTAAAAAACTCTATTCTTAAATATCTATATGCCAAATTATCTCTATTCCAAAACATGCTTAAAATATGCATCTATGCTTAAATTCCTCTATTATATGCTTAAATTCCTCTATTTATAAATATGTCTTATCCCAGAAATCTCTATTCGTAAATATGGTCGAAGACAAATCTATTCCAAGACATCTCTATGCTTATTAAAAATCAGTGTAGTCGGTCCAATGGACCGACAGCAACACTACATTTTCATCTTTTTTTCACCACACGCTTTTTCATAAACGTAATGACTTTTTATTAAATAACTTTTTTGCTCTACTGATTGCTTCTCCGGATTGGTCGGAGTCTGGCGTTTCGATTTCACTACAATTAAACCTCAATAAAAGCATTTGTTACAATGTTATAGAACAATAAAAGTCGTCGGTCCAATACACCGATAGTGTATAAGTAAGGTACTAAAAGTTATAGTGTGTAGCTAGGGTTAACATTAATTAAGTATTTAATTAATTTAATAAAAATCAATTAATTAACTAATTAACATTAATTTTTTAAACATACATTCTTTAAAATGTATGTTATCAACTTCAAAAAATCTCAGTTCGATAATTCTACTAGTTTCCTTGAAAAATAATCTCGAAAATTGCCTTTACTTTTCGTTTCTACGTGTATGTGCCTCCTTAAATGGACAATTTGTTAATTAAAACAGAAGTTATTTTTGTACTATGAAAAAATTACAGTGAATATTATTAATATTATAGGGCAATTACGGTGACGTGTCCGATCGGAAGGCCCTGAGGAAAAAGCTTAATTGTAAATCCTTCAAGTGGTATCTCGACAACGTTTATCCAGAGCTTTTCATACCGGGCGAAGCGGTTGCTTCCGGCGAGGTAAGAACGTGAAGTTTCTAAACCTTTTATGAAAACGTTTTTTATCAATGTTGCAGGTGCAATTTTATGGTCGAAAAAGCGTGGATTCGGCGGAGCTGGTTCACCGAGGATTGAATTTCATTGTACTAAAATTTCAATGAAATCTTGATATTTAAAAATGCTACTCTTTTCATATATGAAAAGAAATCTGATGTTGAATTTAACTCATGACACGAAGGTTTTCATTTAGCTATTTCTTGTACAATTTATAAATTCGTATATTTCGAAATGTAGAATTGATGCAAATTTCGTTTATCCTTTACGAAGAATCGCGTTCGTACCTAAGCTTGCACAGGTGTTGGGGTAATGCCCCTTTTTTCATTTACTTTCTACGATTTTTCCATTCATTTTTTGCAACAGCAAAAACTCGTAAAAACCTGGCGCGAAAAAAAATTGCAAATAAAGGCGGGCCAACGAGAAGTATATTTTGTTTTATTTTGTTTTTTTTTTGTTTCATACGTACATCAAAATTTTTTCGCAAGCTCGACGGAACGCACCACCGCGTGTAAAATAACCATTTCATCGTTGTTAATATATAGCTGACCTACCGAAACTTATGTTTTTACGGAACCCTCATTTTCTAACTCTCGTCATTGTTTTTTTTGTAACTTTTTTTTATTTTGCTCTACGTTCTCTCTTTCTACCGCTATTTATCATTGCCTTCCATCTTCGTTTCTCACAACGGTTATAATCCGCCATTTGGGATATTCTACCGTTCTTTCCAGTTACCGAGTAAATCACGTAGGAGGTTTCACCCTCCTATCCCCGGGGGAATTTATAGTTAGCACCGCATGGAAAAGCTTCTCTCTCTCTCTCTCTCTCTCTCATTCTCATCTCTTTGTTTTTCCCAACATCCTTTTGCTCTCCAGCAAAAGTACAACTTTCTATATGCTTCATACTCTCCCCCTTCTCCTTCCCTTTCTAATTCCTTCTATAAGGTTTTGCTCCTCGCAAAATAATAACCCAGCAAAAAAATATACCGGATCTGCCAATCAAGAACTTTTTACCGGAAAACTCAATTTGCTTCATTCACTTCCGGATCTCGGTACAATGTTGACGTTCATTTATTTCCTCGATATCAATGAATCAATTTTCGGGAGATATATCGCCGGATTTTATTCTGAAAGCTCGATCCGATTTGACGAATTTTCAGAAAATGTATTCACGAGTCGTTCTACTTCGATTTGGTCTATCTTAAATTTTGTACAATTTTTATAAAATTGCCAAAATATTCTTTAACGAATTTCTCTAGCTTTTCAGATGCCGTGAAATTTGTTTTTTTTTTCCATAACCTTCACAAAAGACTCGAAATTTGAATAGATCGTAGATCAGCATGGTTCAAACGTAAATTACCTTCAAATGAAATTCCGTGTGTGTGTATTTTCGTTTATTTATTACGGAGCGATAGCGAAAAGTCTCGTTTAAAATCCATGAATTCTGCAGGACGTTTCATCTTTTTTTCGGTCATGCATAACTTATATTCCATCCATCTGCGAGTGAAAGCCTTCGTGCCGTTTTAATAAACCATATTTTTCATTTCATTTTTTTCACTCTTTTTTTTTTATCTTCCAGGCTACGTATATTCTTGCGTGTGTGAATGTGTATGTATATTTTTTTTCTACTCTCTTCTCGTTAAGTCCCCCGCAGCTAATAATGCACCAGAGTCAGAGGCGAGTCCCTCCAGGCAGTTTGGAAGTTTTTTTTCGAGCTGGGCGTGCGAAACCCGGTAGTGAATCATAAATCTTCGAGAGGATTTTCCTTTTTTTTTTTTCAATTCTACAGCGGACTTTCTGACGATGCAGACAACGAGGAGAAAAGTTCGTCTCCTGCCATAGTTTGGAAATAGAGATAGAGCCAAGTCTCTCAAACTGCAACGAATGCGAAATTTTCTCCGAGGCCAAAGAAATCACGATTGCTGACCAAACTTCTTGTGACACAGATATATATTTATTACCTGTGCAGAGAAAAGGGATGCTAATTTGAAACTCTAGTTTAACCATTCCTCAATTTCACTAGAAATAGTGAAGCGATCATTTTTACAAATGACATCGAATCGAAATTTCAAGTTTTTAGGTATTAAAGTGTTACATGTGTACTGCGTCCAAAAAAATCAGTGTTGTTCCGAAATTTTAAGGTCTATTAAAAAATAAATACACCAAAACATCGATTACACATTAAAATCGATTCTTTGGGTGTAAGAAAAAATTTATTTCAGATTTTTTGACAGTTAAATATTCGATGTTTTTACATTACTAGCAAAAATAAAAATGTCTTCGTAGTTGGCATGATTAATTATTCAGGGATGAATGGATCTTGAAAAAACGAAATAATTTTTGTAATGTAGCGTTGCCGTTACAGTCTGTCGAGCCAAATTATTTAAATTTACAAAAATAAATAATTTGTGGCTTTTTGAATTTAGGTATGCATTTTTTCCTGGAGATTTGACTTTTCAATCGAATATAAAATGATTTCTGAACAAGTTATCAAAAAAATGGCACGACAGACTATAGAGACCACGATTTCGAAATGTTTGAAAAAAAGCGATCCAAAAATATTGACAATTTTTCGAGTTATCGTGCCGACCGTGGCATCATAATGTTATGTGGTATAATTTTGGAATAAATTTTTATAATTTTTTCTATTTTGAAGGCTTGAACAACAATAAGTGGTAAACAAATTTAAGAAATTCTTGACACACGTAATCCCTTAAAAGTTCATGTCTGTTTGGAAGCCTAAAACATGTGGATTTTGCAACTTAATTCCATAGAAACCATGCTATGAAGTATACTTTGAAAGGCATTACATTATGTATTTCATTTTTGAATTGAGCCTTGATAAAAGCCACGAATGAAGCAAAGTTAGAACAGAGTATTAAAATTTTGATTCATTATCTGTAGTCTCGTGCATGAGATGCTAAATTATGAAATAGCTGTCGTGTTTCAATATTATGCACGGAACCGGACCAAATTGTAAGCAGCTTGTAAATTTTCAGAGTTCAGGAACGAACGACGGATAGAAATTCGTTGTAAAACTAGGTATAAAACTAGTTGTAAAATTCGGAGAACACGTTTATGAGATACTGGAAAAAGCCGGTCAATATCATCAGGAGTTTAAATTCCTATCCTTTCTCGATATATAAAAAATATATATCTGTATTTTATTTATACGTTTACGATTTATTCTTTTAACGTATTTTTATAGAATTTCTGTGATCACAATGAATCCGCATTCATGAGAAATATTTTAGTTTCCTTTTTATCAACCATCCATGAGAATATTTTTTCACGATAGAATATCATATTTGCGCGTGCTCCAGTTTTATATTCGTCCGAAGAGACAAACCATGTGACAGGGACTCGCGTTTACCCTCGGGCAGTGCTCCAAATACGAGAATGGAAAAAAAATCAGTAGTGAAGCGTAAAAAAAAATCAAATTCGTAATGTCCTCGAACTCTACTATCCATGTATTATTCCGTCGTGGTCGAGCTTTTTCATTGTTTGAACAGACCGATACACCCAAGTTGCCGAACAAATTCAATGCAGTTCTTCGATATTTCTATACTTTTTTATTTCACTGTTTTAATTTATACACATTCTTTCGATACATCGGGTCTTTTAGATTACAGGATACATTTCATCGGAATTGGTTTTCAGCTGGTATAAAAAAAAACTAATTAAAAAAATTATAAAATAACATTTGATATCATTTCGATATCGATTTCATTCAAAATTCATTTTTTTCGTATGTTCATAATAATGTAAATTCCAATATCACAACGATTCCAAATAAATCATTATAAATAATACTCATCGATTCATCAATATTCGACCCAACTTATGCAATTTTGAAACTGCAGTTTTTCCACGTTTTTTCTTCTCTATCAATAATTAAATGAGAATTTGTATTTTACAAAAGCTCGAACATCGAAAGCGTGAAAAAAATTAATAAGCAAATTATTGATGAAAATTAATATAAAATTGTTATAATTTTCAAAACGACAGCCGTTACAGTTTTCAAAACGATGCTTTTTTTTATTTTCTATTTGTTTTCGAAGCTAAGAAGACTTTTCGGAAATGACTTTGCGATTATAAAGATGGCACTATGATATTTCTACAATTGAATTACGATTATTAATTTACAGGTTAAATATGAAGCTGAGACACAAGAGGAGAAAAGTTGAAACGATTTTATCTCAATGTGACAATGATTGTTATTCATAAATTCGTATTTTTCTCGTTTGATGATGTGCGCTATATTTGATTGGCTAAGTTGTAACTAACCATAAACGATGAAAACTAACCACGACAGGTTCGTAATCTGGGCGAGGGAGGAAACACGTGTCTGGATTCGCCGGCTCGCAAGGCTGACTTGCACAAACCAGCCGGACTGTATCCTTGCCATCGACAGGGCGGCAACCAGGTAGATCGATCAAAAGAAATAGAACAATCGAAAGAACGATTAAAATTTCACCTTTCATCCATAATTACAGGCTACCCGATATTAAGCCCGCTGCGAAATTCCATCATTTTGTTTGTTTAATATGCCTGTGCGTGTGTTTGTGTCTGCTATTTTTAAACATAATGAAAAATTGTGATTTTTTTTAGCCAAAAAAATGTTTTATTAATTAAATGTTTATTATACAATGGCTTGAATGAGTTCACAATTTTTCCAGTTTTTTTTCTGTATTTCTTAGCTTTTTTTTAAGCAAGCCTAATTTTGTATAGCCTAACACTTTAATTACTGGACAGAAAAGAAAATTACGTTTCAAAAATTCGAATTTTTAGGCACTATTTGTATATTTGTAATTTTGTTATTTTTTTTTTTTTTGTAAATCATACTCACGTCAGTAGGATAACTCTGTGCTTTATTTCTGTATATTTAAACCACTCAAAGGTGAAAATATCTATTCGTAATTAACGGGGTTGAAAACGACCCCAATCTTCTCTTTAGCATAAAATGTTCCCCGTATACGACAATAAGGTTTAATTATATACTGTTCTCTTCGTTTTTTGATAACGAAGAGAATGGTGTATGATAACGTTAAATTTGGTGAACATTTTATGATAAAAACTCTATAAAACGAAAAAAAGTTTCGAAAAAAGTAAAAAAGAATTTTTTTACTGAAAAAATTGGGTCATTTTCGACCCCCTTGCAGGGGTCTAGGGCTAATTATTATATTATTAAACATTCTTAATTATCTTGTTCTTAAATATAGTAAATATGTAAAATTATTTATATTTCGAATCAGCTCTATGCTTAAATGTCTCTACATATTCAAAAATATGATCAAAAATATTTTTAGTTTGAATAATTTCTATGCAGGCCAAATAATTGACAATCAAGTTAGCAGGATATCAAATTTTATTCTCTCTACTATGGGTGCGTTCCACTTGGACGCTTTCGTGCTCAAAGCGTGGCTCTACCATTAAACGGTATTAATATACCTTGCGCTTTGAGCAGCTTTAAAAGTTAAAAGCGCCCAAATCGAACGCACCCTATATCGACAGCCGATAATTGATTATAATATATAGCGCAGCTTGATTGTCAATGATTTTAGATGAAGCGATGGTTTCGTTCGAAAAAATATGTTTTGGAATAGAGATATTTTGAACCATATTTATGAATAGAGATATTTCAGCATAGAGATAATTTTTCATAATGATATTTAAAAATAAAATTATGTAAATTATTTAATTACCCACGAAGCTATTCAGACTTATTGTTAAGATATTTGCGAATAGAAAGATCTCAGAGTAGAGAATTTCACCTTAGATTTGTTTTAGAATAGAGACATAAAGAATTGTTTTATTGCCAAAAAATACACAACTCTAGACACTCAAAAAGTACAAAACAGAAATAATTAATCGAAGTAAAAATAAATATTTTTATTCGTAATTTTTTTCTCTGTGACAATTCTAAATATAATCAATTCCGCTAACATATTTCGTGTTGTTTCCCGAAGTTTCTTTTAATTTATCTGTGACTTTGTCGTCCCGGGGAGGGGAAGACAAGAATAAAACGACGTAACATCGCGATACGTAACCGTAAGAACGTCTCGATATTTATGTGTTTGTGAAAAGAGAACAAAAGATGTTTGATGGAAGAAGAAACAAAGAGAATTGTTGTCATACAAAATCGGTAAATTCTTAATGAATTTTAACGCAGATAAGGCAACTCGATAGCGACGTGTGTATAGACTCCCCAGGAAAACCGGAAGATCTGCACCAGCCGGTTGGCCTGTGGCCTTGTCACCGTCAGGGCGGCAATCAGGTATTCGCACGGTTGCACGTTCGAGGAAATAAAAACAAAAACGAAAACGTCAATTAAACAAACAAATAGGCATTCGTTTAACGCGAGAGTACTTTAACTCCGGGTCTATTGGGTTAAGACTTTTCGGTTGATTTTTCCATTTTATGCTAAAATTTCTAATAGGTTCAAGGCTTTGGGTGTAAGCTCCAATAATTTAACTCATCGGTTCTTTGGTTAAGGAGAATTAAATCATTCTCCAACGAGCGCTTTTCGAAGTAATCGTAGTGATTTTCTTTCATTGCCATTTTCATTGGAACAGTGAGCCTCTGATTTAAATTAATTATTGAATTGTCCCAACCAAATTTCATTACGATTATTTTAACTGAAAAACTAATTCGGCTGTGTCAACTAAATTCATTTTGTATTTCAACCATTTTTTTAATCCAACTTAGTAATTGTTAATCAAACTCTAAACAGTACTAAATAATTTTAGTATTATTTACAGTTCGATTAAGGCGCTACATTTACCTAGAGGCCCGAAAAAAATGGCCAAATTCCGAATTTTTTTCTGGGAAACGGTTGGTGAAAAAGAAACGCATTTTTTTTAACACAAAGGTACATATATTGAGAACCTTAAAAACAAAAATCACCAAAAAATACAGAAAAACAACAAAAACATGGCCGCCGCCAGATGATGAAATTTTTTTCGCGACGTTTGGCGGTGGACACGCTCCAGCTTAAACGGTCCATCTGAAATCTAAAAACCAAACGGATTATTCAAGTTAACAATAAATACGAGCCGTTGACGATCGTCGATTTTTAAAATCATTTTTTTTAACAAAGTGGCGACGAATTGAAACTCGAGCATACAAAATATATGAAAAAGTGGTATATATTTACGTAATTATTAAAAAAATGAAGATCAATTTTTAAAACGTGAGATCGTCAACGACCTTTAAATGTTTCTCGTCGTATCTTCTGTAAATTTGGAAACAATCCATCAAGTGGTTCTCGAGATATCATGTCCATCGACTTTGAAAACAGTGTTTCGAGAAAAACGTGTTTAAAGTGGTGTTTTTCTGTATTTTTTGGTGGTTTTTTTTTAAAGGCTCTCAATATATGTATCTTGGTCTTTAAAAAAATGCGTTTCTGTTTCACGAACCGTTTCCCAGAAGAAAAATTCGGAATTTGGCCATTTTTTCGGGTCGCTAGGTAGATGTAGCCACTTAACAACATTGTTGAATTACAAAATGAATTTAATTGGCAAACCCAAATCAGTTTTTCGATGCAATAACACAGCTGTAATTTCAGTATTGTCCATTTTAATAGTCCTGACGCAAGGACGTGTCTCTCCAAATTCGTAGTTATAGTTGTATTCAAATTGAATAGTAACAAATTTTCAAGCCCTAACGCTACATGAATAATGATGATACATGAATAGCAAAGTATACTTCCTGAAGTTCCGAAATTAATCAACTCTCTGGGATAGGGTTGAGTCTCAATTGCTCGGTTGTAGGACGTATTCGTAGTACTAACGCAATATGTGTCCTGTGTTACGTTGATAAACTTTAAACTCTCCAATTTTCGACTGTTTGCAATAAAACTTCTTTGTTATGGTAAAAACAAAAATAGTACAACGAGAATCAACAGAGAAGTTATCTTCTACATAAATCGAAACATTGCCTCAATTATTAATCAAAACGCCAATCTTGATTAATAATATTTTCTGAATTTTTTTCCTCCAGAAAAGCACAGTAATTTCTTAATATCTCATGGTGTCGATTTTCGGATAATTATTTAAATATCTCTCTCCAATCATTTTCTCAATAGAAAAAGCTTCGAATAAATCAGACAAAAGAGTAAAACTACGTTCTACTCTTTTCATGGCTAATGAGAACTATTTTTTTGTAATTCCTAAAATATTTTTTCTCGATGAAGTTCCTAGTAGAAAAATCTTGAATTATTCAGCAGAAAAAAAAAATAATTTACGATTTATGGTTCCAAAATGTTGCCGTTCTCTCAACCGCTAAATCTACCAACAAATTTGATCAAAATAAAAGTCCTTTGTAGTTTTCTTTTCATTATGAATATTGCTAATGAACCATGAGATCGCGACGCGAGTGCTTGAGTGAAAAATTGATAACGTTACTTTGTCGGGTGTTAGAGAAGAATCGAATTGGTCGTTTCTGACGGAAACTTTGTACTTGTCAGATTTACGCACTGGTGGTTTCCGGTGGTCTCATCAGAGACACATGTGGAGGTGGAGAGTAGTACGTTGGCGAGTTTCTAGTCCATTTACATTCTACGTTTTCCCTTTCTATGTACTCACATTTACGATAATTGCACGTAACTAGTTGCGTACAAAAACCCAAACAGTCCGCGAGTTCTACACACGTGACATATGTATATGTACAAATCGTGTGTGCGTCTCGTTCTCTTCAGTCAAAGCACCGCTTTAATTTACGTATTTACTCTTGCAATTAAGCTCTCGTTCGCGGTAATTAATCTTTTAGGCGTACTTCCAACATCCAGGAAGCAGATGACGGTGGTCTCGACGGTCACTAAAAAACGAGAACATTCAACTTCGCTGAAAAACACAAATAAGCTTTTTTTTCTTTTGTAAATAAAACTAATTATTTCGCGGATTTTATGTTTTCCGGATTTTTCTACCACAGGCGCTTTTTTCAATGAAATATCATGCTTAAAAATTCGTAAAAAAAAATCGATGGAGCAGTGCCATTTTAAAGAGGAAAGAGTATTACAGGCAATGAACATTGTCTGAATTGTCAACTTGAAATGGAAATTAGATTCATTGGGCATTTCTGTAAAGGGGACTGTATGCGAAAAATGTTCGATTTTAATTTCTTTTCATGGCAGCCTTTTTATCATTTTTGTAGCTTTTTCTTGATTCGGAAAGATTCGAAATTCAAAAAAATACAGATTTTCAAGACTCATGATCCAAGTGCGAATTTAGATATAGAAATTGTCAGGGTGCTTCAATCAAAATTTTCGTGGACTTTGGAAATGACGAACGTATTATTCAAAAGGAAAAAAAAAGCTAAGCGTTATGTGTGAAAAATTCTCTACACTCTGTTGGAAAATATTCCGATTGTGAGTGATGGGCCATAGGCTACCTCCCTGGGACTCCAAAATAACAAATTAAAAATTATAAAACTATGGTCATCATTGAAACAGCGAGAAAAACGATTTACATTAATTACTACTTTTTCTAAACACTCCAAAATTTCGGAATTCTTAATACCTGGTCGATAAAAGTTGGTGATTGAGATTTAAATAACTTCTTTGAATCTGTCATATATTTTTTTTTGTACAAACAAATTTTTTGTACAAATATTTTTTTACATGAACGAATTATTTACATTACCGAGTTTAAAGTTATCAATGGTAGCTGAAAATACCAGACTTTTTTTTAAATTAATAAATATATCAGTAAAAAAGGAAAATTCATTAAACAAGAAATGGTTTTGAAGATGAGCGGTCGGTGACCACTTTTAATTTTGAATAATTGTTGGTGGGTGAGATTTCATGTGAAATATTTGATGAGAGTCTCTCTTTGAGATGCTTCAAAGCTAAAATCAACTCAAACGCTTTGGCTTTAATGAATGGGAATTTAATAAACGGCAGAAAATGCACGGAATCCTATTGAACCTGCTCCTTTTGTCATATCCTGATAACATAATCTCTGAGCCAAGAATTTGCATATTTAAATTAGAAAATCATTTAATTAACTTTTATGAAAATTCGCTTAATTATATAAGGGTTTTTAATTCGATAAATCGTAATTAGATAATTACATCATTTCTTTCTCACCAAATCTTATAATCACAACTTTGTTTAATAATTAAAAAATGTTAAATGATTTTTTAAATTAAATTCGTGTAAATTTTTGTTCTTTCGGCTTTCGTAATTTGAAGGACAACAAATTAGGTTTATGATGATTCACTATGACGATATTTCTGGCACGTTATTAAAAGAAAAATCCTATAACGAAAATTGTATGCGAAATTGAAGCAACGTACGATAAATCTTATTATGGTGGTTATCATTCGACAGTAAACCACAGATCGGACATTACCTTAATTCACATTATTTCTGGTCTAAATTTATTGACGTTCGATACTCATTCATTCGACCTCGCGTAATTATCGTTAATTAAAAAATTAGTTCTATTAAGAGAAGAGTCTACTCAAAATTAAGAACAATTTTCCCTCGTTTAGCTGGGCGACAATTACTATTCAAAGTAGAAATTGAATCGTGCTTCTGGGAATTTTTTTCATTACCGGTTTATCTTTCATTCTGCTGAATTTAGTCACGATTGAGAACTCACGAAATTACGAAATTTCTTTGACGTAAAGGAAAACGGAGGAAGAATAAATTTCCTTTCAAAAAATTTATCGTATTGTTTAGCAAATTCTTGGAAAAAAATATTATGATCAAATATACACAAAAATAAGGAAAATACTGGACACGAAAAATAGCTGCTGCTTTACATTTAAAGTGCTTTGCCTCTGAAAATATCGGAGGCATATTTTCCGCCTCAATTTTCTGGGATAATATCTCACATACATTTTTTCGTGGATAAACATAGACTTTCTTGATCCTTTCATTTTTTTTTGAGTCTTCTGTAATTTATTACATTTCTTACAATATTTAATATCTCTTCAAAATCTCTTATTAAATTTTCCTTTTCTCGAATGACACGCCAGAAATGTCGTTCATTTTATAAGGCAAATAACTGGATTGCCTGATTTCACGTTTTATCAACAATAATTTTTTTTTCCCTGTAGTACTGGATGCTGAGTAAAACTGGAGAAATACGCAGAGACGAATCTTGCCTGGATTACAGTGGAACAGACGTCATTCTTTATCCCTGTCATGGAAGTAAGGGCAATCAACACTGGATTTACAATCCTCAGGTAAATAATTAATATACAAATTTTTTCATTACTTAGTAAAAAACAAACTATTTATTTTTTAACTGTTCAAAAGTGAATTTCCATGACGAACTTTAAGAATGTCGATCTTTTTTTTTCGATATTTTATATTGCGTTGTAAAGAGTGGAAACCAAATTTTTTGGCTATTTGAGAAGCTGTACTAAAAAAAAAAATTTTAACCCTTCCGCATAGTGTTTCTTATTATATTTTCGAGCCCTCCATCGATAATAAGCTTTTTATATTAATTTTTAATCTTGTTTTCATTCTGAAAAGGAAAAAAGGGTTTTTCAGCTGTTTTTTTGAAATTTCTTTTTAAAACCGTCGAATTTTTCATTTTTTTAAATTCAAAGCAGATGAAGTGCAACTTTTTCTATTTTCGAAATTCGTTTAATTTTTTTTCCAACGCACCAAAGAAAAGCTATCACCGAAACCGAAATTATGGGACATTTTGTCACGCCATTTTTAGCACATCAAATGAAGTGATGAAGAAGAGGTAAAATTTCCAAAAAATTTGCCCATGTACTTAAAGCATGTAATTATCGTATGTAAAAAGGTACGCGCCGCAGCCAAACGAAATTCTTGAAAAAAAGGAGAATCAAAAAGTGCTAATTTTTTGATAATTATCGTGGGGATTTTTCCTTATAAAAGGAACTAAAAATGGTAGAAAATAGTGAAAACGTTTTGTCTGTTCTTTTCGTCGAATATTTGCTCGAGAAAATATTTCTCGTGAATAATGAATTAAAAAAAAGTGTTCTTCATTTTCAGACGAAGCAAATAAGACACGGGAGCAGTGACAAGTGTCTGGCAATAACGGAGAGCAAGCAGCGTTTATTGATGGAGGAATGCACGTCTTCGTCGTCGAGACAGAAATGGTCGTTCGAAAATTACGATCCGTCGAAACTGTGATATAGCGCTTTGTCGCATCGACAGATAAACCAAAATCGTGATAACGATAACCAGGAAGCTTGGTGGTTAACCGATCGACGTTATATCTCCGTAAACGAACATTTTGATGGTTTAATAGGAGCGAGATAGGCCGTTGAAATTGTGCGTTGATGGTGAACGAATTATATCAATACGAACGTTTGTGCGAATATTCGTTTGGCGTTACGACGTAAATTGGAATCGTATAGCGTTGGGAAATGAGAGTTAAAAATAATAGCTCGAGGAATTTGTGCGAATTTGAGATAAATCGATGAAAATTTTTCCATTTTCAACCGCAAACTGATGATATTCGTTTCCTATCCTCGTTCTGATACGTTATAAAAAATATCTCGTAAAAATCAGCCTTGAATTTGGTACCCGAGATCGAATATTGTCGAGTCAGCGTACAAAGTCCTTCAATGACGATTTATATACATATATACATATGGGGCATTCCACGCCAAATCGGCCACTTTTGAAATTCGTATTTTTTATTGTTTTGATTTTTTTCTCTAATAGAGCTCATTGAAAGGATTTCGTTTGATTTTTTTCAAATTTTTATATCAACACGTTACTCGGAAACGAATTTTAGAAAAATTTTCCGATTTTTTTCTCCAGATATCAATAACTGTCTTAAAAATGCAGTAAACCTAATGAATGAGGGGTCAAAATTTTAGTTTTAAAACGTACTTTCGTTTGAGAATATGCAGTAAATTATCAAAACATTACATGAATCAATTTTTTCAATTCTAAGCATGAAATGTTTTTTTCTACATAGTTAGCCCCCTTCGATTTTGCTGTTAATTTTTTATAAAAAACTATTACTTTTTTGAGGAATTTTAAGCCTAGTGTGATTGTAGGAAAATCGTCAGTTGTATATTTTTATAATTGAAATATAAATTTTTTTTACAATCAATTATCTATAACTCCCTGAAAAATTGAACAAAGCGAATCGTTTAGGGGGTCAAAATTTTTGTTCTGAAATGTACTTTTGTTTAAAAATATGTGAATAATTATTCCAAGTTTACATCACCTAGTTTTTTCAATTCTAAGATAAAATAAACTTTTTCCATAGCGCTTGTATTAATTAATTAGTTTCTTTAATGCTTATATGGAAGCATGATTCATTTAATGAATTTTAAGCTAAGTAGGAACGTGACATCTAGTACTGTTTTATAAAGAAAACATCTAGTACTGTTTTATAAATTGTCAATGTTATTAAAGATTTTTGTTGTTGATTAAACTAATATTTCCCCACAATCATACTAGTCTTAAAATGCATTAAATGGATAATACTTTGCTATAAAAATTTAACAGCACAATCAAAAGGGACTAACACTGCGGGAAAAAACATTTCTTGCTTGTAATTAAAAAATTGATTTATTTAATTTTTAAATAATTGTTGATATATTTTTAAACGAAAGCACCTGTTAAAACGAAAAATTTGACGCCCTTATCCATTTGGTTTGTATGATTTTTCAGGGATTTGTGCATGATTAATAGTAAAAAAAATTCACAATTTAATTATAAAAAATACAATTAACGATTTTCCCATCATCAATCTGGGCTTAAAAGTCATTAAAAAAATTACAGTTTTTGATAAAAATTAAACAGCAAAATTGAAGGGGGCTAACACTGTGGAAAATAACATTTCTCGCTTAGAATTTGAAAAATTGTTGTATTTAATATTTTGATGAATTCCTATATATTCTTATACGAAACTACGTTTTAAAACTAAATTTTTGACCCCTCATCCATTCGGTTTACTGCATTTTTGAGAGAGTTATTGATATCTGAAGACAAAAATCAGAATTTTTTTTTTTAAATTCGTTTCCGATGAACGCGTTAAGATAAAAATTTCAAAAAAATCAGATGAGTTACTTTCAATGAGCTCCATTAGAGAAAAAAAAATCAACAGAATAAAAAATGCGTATTTCAAAAGTGGCCGATTTGGCGTGGAATATCTCATACATATATATATATATATATATCGTGGTTTACATTATATACATTGCATATATGTATACAGTCGTAGTTTGAGAATGGAAATCGACGTTTTCTTCGACGTCTCAATTTCAATACTATCCTCTTGCACATATATATATATATATATATATATATATATTTACTATATGTACCAGTCTGTTAGGATTGAAGTCTCCAATGCAAGGAAGATTCAATTTCAAACTATTAGACGAATATTTGTTACAAAGGTTAAAGAAGAATTCTTCTCGATTCTTGCTTTCCAAGTGTCGCGGAGAAACTCCGAAAGTAATTATGGGATAACTTCCTCGACGTAGATTTTCATTTTATTTTTATATCGCTCGAACAGAGGATAATTTGCCCGGAGATTTTCATTTTGAATGAAAACCTCTCGTCACTGAGAAGAAGATAAAAAATAAAAAATATCATTGTACTTTTCTGCGTGAATTATTTATCATCAACTTCGTTTTAAAATACCTGCAGTATGAAACAGCACTGAAAATTCGATTTGAAATGAAAACTCGTTAAAATCATTGTTCGTTTCGAAAATTAAATGTAAAAATTCGCAAAGTTATATAAAAATGTTTTGTTCTGTCAATTAAATTTATTGGAAAAATATTATTTTACAAATACCTCAGGCAATTTTGATAAGATCATCCATTGTAAACAAATATAAGATTGAAGAATCGAATGAAATTCTGTTTCTTCTTAGTAACGTGACGTTTTCATTAATGATAATGGGAATATTAACGTCGTGGTTTGCTCATACGCACAGAATATTAAATTTCTGTGAATGATAAGATTTATTATATAGAACGACGTAAAAATCGAAGTTTTGTTTATACATTTTAGTCCAAGTGACATCCAAAGTTTAATCGAGAAAAAATAAGAAAATTCAACCACTTTGAGATTTAGAGTAGGGTTCAAACGTTATACATATCTATTTGTTTTTCTCCCCTCGTTGAAGGGTTGAAAAAAAATATCGTACTCTCACTGCCGATCGTGGACGATCGAGTGGATTTGTTTGTTTGTTTTTCGTTCTATTAAATTGTGTTTTTAAATAAAAATAAGCTCGTGAGAATTCGCAATGCCAAATTCACGGGGTGAGTGAAGAGAGAATTATCGAATGTTGTAAATACGAAGAGAAACAAAACGGAGAAGGGAATATATATTTATTGTCCGTATTTCTTCCACATTTCGTTTAGATGTTAAGACGTTTTTAATCCGAAATGTATTCAAGATTTCATCCAAGTATTTCCGCATTTGTTACAATTATATTGCAAATTTCCTTTGTTGGAAAAAAATGAAAGTATTTTGTTGGTAAGAAAAAAAGAATGTTTCTCCATTTTTTACATCAAAATATTAAACAATTCGGACGAATTTTCATAGCAAGTTGTGAAAACTTTAGCATTCCAAGTTTTATAATTATGTTCGATTTTATTCAAACTTTTGTTTCTCGTGTCGTGGAAACGACACGAAATTTGAAAAGTGTTGTTGAAAAGGAATGCTTTTTTTACTTAACTGTAATAAAACGTAACAAAACGAAGATTAGGAAACGAAAATATGTGAAAATTGACGAGTGTGAACGATACATTCCGAAGCCAGATTTTGTACATTCGTGTAAAATAATATGATATATAGATATATACATAACTTGATGCCAGTTCATTCAAATTATTACTAAGACACAAAGAAGTATGAAAAGAAAAAAAATATATGAAAACAATATAATGTTCCAAGATAACCCGCGCGATGCGTTTGAATATTTTTCGTTTTATTTCCTAATTTACGTAATCTAACATATAAACGAAAAATGTAAACACATATGTAAAAATTTATATCTGCACGATGTCCCAGGTTAAAAAGTCGATTATGTAAATTTAAGTTCAGCACTGAAATTCGGATCCAAACTTATAAAGTTTTGCTCAACGATTGCAATTATACTGAAAAATTGTAGTTTTTCTCCTGAGTCATTAATTATCAAAATTGACAATCATGCGCACGTTTTTAGACGTGCTGCCTAAACGGTGAGAGATAGAGTCAAAATACACAGGACTAATCTTGTAGAGTACAGAATTTCCTACAAAAAAGTACTTATCTTTTTTTTCATCTTCAGTAGCTTAGTCCTGAGAGCTGCTCGAAAAATTACGTAGTTTTCGAGAGTTACACGTAACCGGATCGTTTTTACAGTCTTTTTCGATTCGCTATAGAGACCAAGCTACTAAAGGTAGAAAAGCGGATTTGGTGACTTTTTTGTAGTAAATTTTCTGCTCTACAATTTTGATCTCATGCATTTTTTCTCGATATTCTACCGTTTCGACAATAGGCGCATTAAAAGGGCGCCCATTCGTAAAACTGTAATAATTGAAAACTCATTAGAAAAAAACCGCTGAAAATTACACTTTCACTTTAATTATTACATTATTACACTTTTCGAAATTCGATCCGGAACTTGAATGTACATAATTAAGGATATAACCTCCGGCACCCTGTATGTATATATCACGGCCTCAAAGAAGATGGTTCAACGTAAGACCAATGAGAAATCAGTGTCGCCAAAACAAATAAGCGATACGTATAAAAACATTTACGATGGAAATAACTCTGACGACGCATCGCGCAGCCAATTAGCACCAGAATGAAATCGCAAATTCAGTTCGCATCCAACGAACGGTTTCGGTACACAACTCTGTATTGATTTCTATTTGTATACTCGTTTATTTCTTTTTCTATTTGTCAAAACTCACAGAGTCGTGTATCGAAGCGAAAAGCCCGAATCTACGACTTCACGTGTGTCAATAACTTTAACTTGATGCATTTTTTCCTTTTTTTTTCATTTCGAATACAAATAAGAGATTTATCCGTTAATTTTATTACGTAAGGCATCATCGTGAAAATAGGGATTAGACGTGCGAGTAAAAGGCGAGTGCTTAACTAGGAACTACGAAAAAAAATACTAGTGATTTTGAAGTCTAATTAAAACGAGAGATTATAACTATTATCGTCGAATTATCACTGTCGTAAAAGAGAGCGAGAGAGAGAGATTAAAGTATGTATCAACGATGTGTGATTGAAATGCAAAAATGTTTCACGGACTAAAAATTCGAATGTATGCGTGTTGCTAAATGGAACATAGGAAAAAGAAATTCTTTTGTTAGTAAAAGTGTGAGAGAGAAAACACGATAAAAAAAACACACGCAGAAGAAAAGACATTTATAAAAATGAATATTCATATATGTGTATATAATCCACATAAATTATACATATGACATTTTCTACATTTCTTAAGGATGTAGCATATCATAAGAGAAAGTGACATATGAATTCGTCGAACTCAACCGTTTATTCGGCTACGTGTGCGACGTTTAATTAATATAATATCAGACGTGCCTTATTTCATGTATATGTGAATACTATTATTATTATAATTACTGCTATTATTATTTTAATTATTATCATCATTATTATTATATATAATATTATTGTCATTATTATGAATCTCTATAATAACATGCAAGCATTTGTGTTAAATAAATCGATGTTGTTTTATGTTGAAGAAAAATATTCCTTTTCTTCTTCCACCGAAATTGACGACATTCTTTCGACAAAATCCTTGCCAATTGAAATTAATCGTAATTCCGCTTTTGAGCGATTATTTCAAGGAAATTGTTTTCGAACATTTCAAGAAAAATTGGGTTTCAATTTTTGAAGATTTATTAAGTTTTTTATCATTTTGAAGGGTGGGCAAAAAGTTCAAATCAATTTTTTTAATTAGCTTATATTAGATCATTAGGGGTTTCACCGGGATAAAAAGCGCGTTGACACGATAACAAAAAATTGAATGATTTGACCGACTTAACGGGTTATATCTAGTTGTGCTCGGGAAAATTAAGGGATTTTCATGATTTTTTTAGCCATGCTAATATCATTTTATTAAAATACACTTTGCAGTATCAATTACTACATATTTTGAGGTGCTTATATACATTTTTTTATGAAAAAATTTTCACTACTGGGAGAAATATGACCGTGGGTCTAAAACACCGTTTTTCAACATCACTCGCGGTGAGCTTGATATCTCTGGAACGGCTCGTTTGAAATGAAAAAACCAAAAAGATTTCGTTAGTATAATACTGTACGCTCTTCGTGAACGAAGGGTTAAGCGAAATTTTGATTTTTTTAAAAATATCGTCGATTTTTTCGAAGTTTGATTTTTGAGGTTCCAAAAATAAGGTTTTTTGACCCAAAAAAAATATAAATTTTGATCCAAATGAAAATTCCATCGTTCACGAATAAGCCATTATAATTAGAAACAAGCTCGTGAAAGATTCAAATGGATCGGTCAAATTGCTTTCGAGAAATCGTGCTCACGTTTAAAATCGTCGATCGTTGCGCTCAGAGACTCGCACTCTCAGGTAGCGCGCGTAAATATATTCGTTCTAGTGCTCAGATCCTTATAATATTTTGGGAAAACATTCTTAAGATGATGTACTTTGAGAAAATATAAAAAAATTGTTCCATTTTTTCAACCCAAACAACTAGATATAACCCCTTAATGAAGGTTGGATTTGATAAAAAAAGGCCTTTCGCTATCGTTCTACGAGCCCGTTTTACGATTAATAAAACTGATTTGATTTTATTGAAGTTTTTACATCCAAAAAAGGAGTAAAAATTCATAATGCTTTTTCAATGCTCGCTGTCTTGTTATTTTTCAAAATCTTTGAATTCCTTTTTGTACTGCAATAGCTACTTATGTGCTGTTTTCAATTTGTTTGGTTTCCTTTTTCTTTTTTTTCGTCCTTCAGTCGGTAAAGAGCCTATTGCGTATTTTTCTCCCACACTGTTGAGTTTTTGAGAAAATTAAAAGAATGTTCTCTTTTCATTAGAGAATGAGATGTAGCTTTTATTTTTCTCAAAATATGTTTTAAGCGTCTCAGGGAAAAATGAATCTACTTTTCAGCAATTTCTCTTGCACTCATGCAACTGAAAGATTTCCTCAATATTTTACATTGTTTACTACAAATAAAATTCCAAAGAAATCTAAGTTCTTCGGCTTATTACGCTGGTGAAATCCCTTAAGGGCAGGTACACATTTTTAAAATTGGAATCTACGTTCCTGCATTTCTTTTATTATGAATTTTCTCATTCTTTGAATTTCAGAATGATAAAATTTCGTGTACATATGGGTCGATCCACATCAATTCGACCACTTTTGAACCCGGCCCCCTTCCATGTGGCTGAAACTTCGCAATTTTCTTTTACCCCACTAAAGAATTTTTTGTGAATTTTTTCAAATTTTTTTACCGAAGGCAAAAAAGTTATGAATGTTAAAAAAAATGGCTTTTTTTCAAATAGCTATAACTTTTTCAAAAATTGACCTATCAGGACGCTTTTTTTTTTTTGAAGTTTTGTTTTCGAATATACTTTTCTGAAAAAAATACAAAAATAATTTTGGAAATCAAGTTCTATGGAAAATTTCAGTTACTTGGAAAAAACCATGCATTTTTCAAATTCCGACACTTTTAATTTTTTTTATTTTCCCAAAAAAATTTTTGATTTATTCTGGAGTTAACCCCGCTAGTTGCTTAGTGGGCCGAATTTTTTTTCTATTTTTTTTTCCGATTAAAAAAAAAAATTTATTCGTTGTCAATTTTTAACTCCTCTGCATTCAAAAATTCTATTTCACATCGAAATCATTCTTAGTAAATAATTTTGAGATATTCTATATCTTACACATAATCTAATTCAATGATATATGATAAGCATTTCACGGGTAAAGCGATTATCAATTATTTTTCTTGTGATACGATTATAATAAGGCTGTAAATGACCTAAAAGACCGATTTGTCAAAACAAAATCAATCACTGGAACTCATCAATTACATTGTGTCATTTCAGACAAAGATAGTTGCCTTTGTGTCCGAAATTTTTCAAATTCAAAGGAATACAGAGTATGTAAAATATTTAAGCGCCAAAGGGAGGTAAAATAAATTGATTTGTAGAATTGGTATTACAATAAAAATAGTTATATTACCCATGAAATGCTTCCATAAATTATTTAATTACATGATGTGTAAGGTATAAAATATCTTAAAATTATTTACTATGATTGATCTTGACGTAAAATAAAACTTTTGAATACAGAGGAGTTGAAAATTGACAATGAATAAATTTTTTTTTTATCGAAAAAAAATAGAAAAAAAATTCGGCCCAATAAGCAACTAACGGGGTTAACTGCGGAATAAATCAAAGATTTTTTTGGGAAAATAAAAAAAAAAATTAAAAGTGTCAGAATTTGAAAAATTCATGGTTTTTTCCAAAAAACTGAAATTTTCCATAGAACTTGATTTCCAAAATTATTTTTGTATTTTTTTCAGAAAAGTACATTCGAAAACAAAACTTAAAAAAAAACGTCCCGATAGGACAATTTTCGAAAAAGTTATAGCTATTTGAAAAAAGCCATTTTTTTAAAATACATAACTTTTTTTGCCTTCGGTAAAAAAATTTGAAAAAATTCAAAAAAATTTTTTTAGTGGGGTAAAAGATAATTGCGAAGTTTCAGCCAAATCGAAGGGGGTCGGGTTCAAAAGTGGTCGAATTGATGTGGAATGACCCATATATTTTCACAGATTAATATCTTTACGATACAAAAATATTGAGTGCTGATCAATTTTGTTGCTCTTGATAATTAATAATATAGATTTGGAGCTCGATTTATTAATCATGCTCCAAAAATGAATGTTACAATTTTTTTTGAAGAATGAAAAGAAACCAAAATTGCGGTTCTAATTAAACAAAATATGACAGTTCTGGTTTAACAATTATATTCAAAACTTCGATCTTTCAATCATTCTTTCCAAATAATTTAGTGCAATTATTTGGAAACAGTGATTGAAAGATCGAAGTTTTGAATACTGAGAATTTTCGATGACAAAGTTCAAATAAATGTTTGGAAAATAGTGGCGAAAATAATGTGGCAAAAAAAAAAATATAATTAACGTATATCTATATCCGGATCGTAAAACCAGCTGGCCCCTCGCTCAAACAAGAATCAAATCGCTCGTTATTCTCGCGCATGCGAAAACGAATATCCGCCCTTGAGAAAACATACCTTGAATGGCGCAGATATTGCGCTCGTTCCAAGGGTTTCAAAAAGCACAACTGTTGTGTAAGACCTTGGATGATGTGTTTGGGAAAAAAGGTACAAATTGCATGGGAGAAGATTTCGAATGTTTACATAATCGAATCGTCATAAAAAAAATTGACAAGGTAAAATATCTTTTCTTTCGAAAGAAAAAGAACAATTTTCAAAGATTTATCTCTGTCTTTCAACCATTAATTTAATTACTTTTTTTTTAATTTGTTAACTTGTAAAAACAGCTAATTATTTTAATTCGAATGATTTTCAACCTTCCAAAAAAATCGCGTAAATTTTAGTCACTGGACTTTGCAATCACTTTTCAATATCGATTTTAAATAAAACTGTATGGAAATATTGTTTTTTTTACGCAGCACAAATCGGATAATGATCAAAATAAAATTTTTGAGTAACGAGAATAATCTTGTGGTTTTTTTTCGCCCCCATCGTTGCACGGACCTGGCAAGGCTTTTACTTGTTGCGCAGCCGGCTGGTATCGATTGAACGCAGAAAAGATAGGCAGGGATGGTGGTAAGCTTACGTAGAGAATCATGAATGGTTACAAGGCCTCGAGACCCCTGATTTTGCGCTTGACCTAGATCGTTTGGTGTGCCAAGAGAGCTTTTCCAGGTTGCCATTTCACCACAAACGTACTAGAATATGAAGTAAACAAAGAATCACTCCTGTTCCATTCAGTGGTCAGGACAATGGAGCGTTGACAATAAAAATTAATTATTATTAGGTCAGTCTCAATTGAATTTCTACAAAGTTTTTCTATTTTTTTTAATGAGACCACTCAATACTGTTTTCCAATGAAGTTCACGAAGTTTCGTCCTTCGCTTTAACCTAGAGGGGCTGCATAAAAAAGCACAAATTGCGTCAAGCCTGTTGCCACGATTCTATTAAATTTTCATCAAATTATTTCGATGTTCTTCGTACGAAAACGTCCATGACCTATTTTTGTTAGCCAGGCTTTTCTGTAAACTTCAAAATGAAATTCCTGCCAGGAAAATAAACAAAAAAATGTGTAAAAACATGCAAAACTTATTCATGCGTCATTTTTTGCTCAATGATACTCAAAAACACCACGATCAAAGATGAGTTTTCAAAAAACAATGAAAAATCGTCGACGTCGAAGAATTTTTCAAATTATCTGAATTTCCTGAGAGAATTTTTTTTTGGTACGTTTATCGGATTTAATTAAATTTTGCACATTTGTGGCTGGAACGAATGACAAGAGCACCAAATGCCGAGACATTTTGTCCTGGACCAGAGGATGGTGCTCGGGAAGCTTTAATGCGCGTGCGTTGGAAGCTTTCACTGTCGAGGGAGCGGAATATCTTCCCAGTCTGAGTGCACAAGCTCGGAGTGGCTGGTGTTTCATTGTTCGAACAGCACACGAGATTCATTCATGTTTTGACTCTTAAATTCAAATAGTGTCGAGTTTTGTCAACAGTGGATTTGTGTATATTTTTCGATTAATTCGTTGGGAGGCCCCTTTTTTGGTTTTTGAGAGAGGGAGTTGAGGGCAGTAGTTGGATGAGTTCGAGGTTGTACGTACTGTGATACTTCGATCCACGCCCGCGTTAACGTGTGATTTCAAAGATACCCCGGGGTGTGTTCTGCCAACGATAAATCAGTCGCGGGTGATAATGTTAACAAAGAGAATTTATTGATTTTTCCAACACACACATATATGGAGTTTTATTTTTGGTTTTTTTTTTTTTTTTAATTCGACATCATGCTATTCACCAAAATTCTAGATTCGTTGACGTGAAAAAATGTGTGCTCCGTCGAAGTCAACGATATTAAATTAAAACAAAGTTTACGAAAATCGGTGTAAAAGTGTTTTTTCGAGGCAAGAGCAGCCCGGCGAGCGAGAAGGCTCCGGGATTCGAGCAACAGGTAAATTCACGAATGACACTTTATTACCGTTTCTTATACCTTTCTTGCACTTCGACTTTAAAGTAATGTTTTTTTTTCATTCTCCCTAATTCGTTTGTTCATTAATATCAATTAATTTTGGGTGTTTAATAATTACTTGTGACGTTGATTAAAAATGCCTATTTTTTAATCATCATCATTCATTATTATTAAATTTGTTTTGATTTTAAAATGTCAGGTTTGTTTATTGTTCCTTCTGAATTTGATTAAAAATGAAATTATTTTGATGTCAGATCGCAATCTTTTATTTTTTGTTCCAATCGTTCCAAATAGAGAAAATTAATAAAACTTTAATCAGCGATGAATAATTAGAATAAGAGTTGATTTAAACAATTGCATTGTGGAGGGAAAACAATCGAAAAAATAAGAGAATTATTAGGGTGGAAACATATTTCTTTCCTTACGTTGATACGACAGAGAGAGTCGAGCTCGATGCCGGAGGCTTCCGGATCGGGGGTTGGATTGGGCGTGATGGGGGTTCTTGATGAGCCGGATTATTCGACCTTCGAGAACAGGGCTGGTCTCGCCGAGGACATGAAGTTCCTGGCGAGTATGCCAGAGCTTTGTGATGTGACGTTCCTGGTTGGTGATACCAGAGAACCTGTGTGTGCTGTAAAAGCTGTTCTCGCCGCCAGAAGTAGGTTCGTGTAACGTTCCTTTATACATTATTTATAAATCATGAAAATGGTTTTTTTATTACGGATATAAATATTTTAGGGTCACTTTACGTGCTACGCGTCAAAAAGAACAAAAAACATTTTATTTTTGTACAGTTAAAATAGACATACGCATATAAAATTCGATTAAATTATTATTTTCATTCAGATTATAAAAAAAAGAACTAGTTTTGTTTATTTAAAAACGTTTGCAAAAGAATATGTATCACTTTTTTTTAAATAAACTTATTTTTTCTAATATTCTTAATTAAATTTGGTTCTTGGTAAATAATTGACAGGGTGTTTCACAAAATGCTGTACCAGGCACCGAGCCCTCAGCGTAAAAAAGAGCTGCCATCGCGAGAAAAGTTGCGTTTCTTCATGAAAAGAAATTCCGAGTCGTTGTTGAACATTCAAAACTCGACGCAACAGGTAATTATTCTTCTTTCCTAAATATTCTTATTCGACAGTCTGCGATTCATGTTTTTATGACGAAATTATATGGGATTTTTTGAGAATTAATTGTCAAATTTATTTGATATACATGTTTGTTATCAAATGTTATTTTATTACCGAAAATGATATTTATAATATCATCATAATATCATAAATGTAATTGCACACTGATATTTATCTCAGTGTGCAATTATACTTGACATGAAGATCGAATTATTTTATAAATTCTGCATGGCAGTAATGGCTGCAATTGAATTCACGTGATTGACGTAAGTTTTTACAAAAAAAGAAAAAAAAAACAGTTAATAATGGAGAAAAAGTTGAGTTCGTTCAGCATTGTACGATCATGCATAACGTATGATTTATAAGGGCGTGTTCGAGGTTGCCTATATGCCAGCTGAGTTCATAGCTACAGGCGGAATGATTAACATTAAAAAAAAAAAAAAACAGCTCTGAATAATCTTGAAATTGTTTGAATAATCTTCAGTTTAGTAGAGAATTAAAACCGCTTATAGAGGAAAATTATATTTGAATTAAGGTTTTTTGTTCGAGAACTCGTTATTCGAGCTTTGATAAAAAGCGAGTATTTTCACAATATTGTTTACGCGATAATATAGATATAGTAAGTGTGCATTTGGATTGTATCGGTTAGCGGTCAGGGTTCACCCAGCAGTTGGCTCCAATACATGAGGTATATTTTAGTGTAAATGTCAATCGTATGAATATAGAAACGGTTAAAAAAGAAAAGCAATTTTTCATTGTCACTAATAATTCATAGACCAAAAGAACGTTTAGTTTGAGGGACAAAAGCCCTGTGAATGGTACACGAGCTATAGTGATTGAAAAATAAAAAATCAACAATGTAGTGAAACAACTTTTCATGAAACAATTCATGAAACAACTTTTTTTATCCATTTATTGGGTTTTAAACTTAATTCACGCTGTTTTATATAAGATGGGGTAATTAATATTATTTTCATAGAAGTAACACTAAAACTATACTGTGATGAAGTATTGGACATAATCTGCAATATTCAGTATTCGAGAGTGAATTCACTTGTACACACTACTTTTTTTATAATATCGAAAATGTCAAGTTTTGAACTAATGAAACAGCATATATGGGAAGCTTTGCTTTTTTGCTTTAATTTAAGAAAAAGTGCTGCTGAAAGTCATCGCTTGTTTCAAGAAGCTTATGGTGAACATGCTCTATCTGCGATAACGTGCAGACATTGGTTTAGACGATTCAAAAGTGGCGATTTTGACCTTAAAGACAAAGAACGTCCAGAACAGCCGAAAAAAATTGAAGATGAAGAATTGAAAGCTTTACTCAATGGAAATCGATGTCAGACCCTTAAAGAATTGTCTGATACATTAAACGTTATCGAAATGGCTATTAGCAAACGTTTACATAATCTTGGACTGGTTCAAAAAGCGGGAGATTGGTTACCACATCAATTAAACGAGAGACAATTCGAAAAGCGAAAAACGATTTGTGAATTGCTGCTTGAACGATCCGAAAGAAAGTCATTTTTACATCAAATCCTGACTGGTGATGAGAAATGGGTTTATTATGAAAATCCCAAATGAAAAAAAGCATGGGTACTGCCAGGTGAACCAGGTCCATCACACGCCAAAACGCAATATTCATACTCAAAAGGTGATGCTGTGTGTTTGGTGGGATCAAGATGGTATGGTGTACTGCGAGTTGCTGAAACCGGGTGAAACGATCACAGCTGTTCGCTATAAACAACAATTAATGAAACTAAACCAGGAATTGAGAAAAAAGCGGTCTGAGGACGCCAAACGTCATAACAAACTAATTTTGCACCATGACAATGCTCGGCCACATGTAGCAGAAACCGTAAAAAAGTATATAAAGGACATGAACTGGGAAGTCTTACCTCACCCGTCGTATTCACCGGACATAGCACCGTCTGATTATTATTTGTTTCGAGCGATTCAGAATGATTTGTCATCACAGCATTTCAAGTTTTATGAAGATATTAAAAAATGAATCGATGAATGGATCGCTTCAAAAAGCAAAGATTTCTATCGGCGTGGAATCCATTTGTTGCGTGAAAGATGGGAAAAGGTCGTAGCTTCTGAAGGATAATACTTCGAATAGAATAGAATGTACCGTAAACTATACCGTAAATATTATTTTTTTTTTATTGAAAAACAGCGGGAATTAAGTTTAAAATCCAATATCTTTCCATTTCTCTCTATTCCGATAAAACTTTCGAAATAGAGAATGATAAATATATTGTAGTTCATTTTATATCTCGTCTCGCGACGGCTTTTTTCGTGTTGAAATTAAAATATGTTCTGTACCATTTTGGATAAAATTAGAAAATATTGTTGACACGTACTGCGATTAGACTTTTAATATCTTAATCAAATCTTTATTAACGTCAATAATCAGCATTCAATCATTTTTGTAACCCTACGAAATTGATGGAGGCATCAAATCAATGGTGCATGTTCATTAATGCACTGTCTTGAATAAAAAAAATAATGTGATCGCTATAGTTTGAATTGCAGCAAATTGCACGATCGCATGTCTGACCAAACTTTGCCTTTTCTACTAGACTGGGTTATTTGTAATTTAATTCGTGTTGGCACCAACTTCTAGAACGGGACAAATTGAATTGATATTAAAATTGTTTGAATTGAGCATTGGTGCATGCAATATGGAAAATAGATGAATATACAATGGGCCTTATCCAGGAAGTTTTTTGTTGTATTTATTGAAAGTGCTCTCTCGCTCTCCTCTTCTAACTGAAGCTCAGAAACGATTAAGGATGAATATATTTCCGAAGATGACACTGTGCGACTCTTGCAAACACTTATTTATTTTCTGTTCATATTACTCGCATTAATTTTCTAAGCTTATGTCAATTACGATTGAGTAAATTAAACAATTTTTCATAGACAGAACGAAAATTTCTTATGTATTTTCTTCTACTATCAGGCATTGAGTGATTCTAAAGTATGAGTTACAAATTTCCCTCTTGCAATTCTACATCCACTGATCAAAATACCTGTCTGTTAGCCACAGATTAATCAACATCATACTCTTATAATCGAAGAGTTTGAACCCGATGTATTTCGTCAATTGATCGAGTACATTCATACGGGATGCGTGACGTTGCAACCGAGGACTTTGCTGGGTGAGGACTAATCAATAAAAACTTTCGAATCCCTTATCTCCCCCATAATCCGAAGACCCCACATCCTGGGGTGCCGCACACCCCACATACAAGCACAGAATTTGTAAACAAATATTCTTTTGCAAATTAATCGCGCGTTTTTCATAATGATAAATTGATGTTTAAGTTAAAATTAAGTTAAAAAAGTAACTAATCGTTTTTTTTAGGATGTTTAAATACAGTTAGAAACAAAAATGTTTATGCAATGAATATTGAGTGAGTGACTTTGGTATAAAATATTGAGATAGGCGGGACTCCAGAGTGGAGTTTTCCTTTTATACAGACACTCTGGGATTCTAGAAATAATTATTTTTCATTCTGAACGGCGATAAATAATCGGCGGATAAGTAATTTGATAAATGTTTGACGAACAGGTGTGATGAATGCCGCGGATTACTACGGCTTGGACGAATTAAGAAAAGCCTGCGCGGGTTTCGTTCAATGTTGTATAACAGTGGATACCGTTTGTGCTTTGCTGGCATCCGCGGAGCGTTATATACAATACAAATGTACAAAGTCTCTTGTACAAAAGGTTAAGTATTTTGAGATTTTATTCAAATTTTGTTGCCATGTGGAAGCAAAGAAAATGGACTTATTTCGCGGAGAGATAATTAGCGCAATATTTTGTTCAATCGTGATACAAGATTAATGTAACTTTTAGGAAGAATCGTTGACTGATCAATCATCAAGGCACGTTCAGCTGATGACTCTAAAATCAGCCTTTGCGAATTATTTTCAGTCTATTTCGGGAGCGTATTTTTTGAAACGTAAATAGAGATATAATCGTCGATCGTAGCTTCCGATTGCTACGATTGGTATGCGAGCTCCAAGAGTCGTATCAAATATCTCAATTATCGAATCAAATAGTTTATGATCGCTGCTGAAACATGTGTCATCGTAGATCTCGATAGAAATCTGTTATTTCATGTATGAATATTTATTCTTATCGAAGGTTCTGGAATTTGTTGATGAACATGGTAACGAGGTTCTCAATCTTGGTTCTTTTACTCGTTTGCCTCAACACGTTGTACGGCTGATTCTGCGTAGGGAAGAATTACGCGCCGACGAGTTTACGAAGTTTCAGGTAAAATTCTCTGGGACTAAGAAGAAATTTTGGTCAGTATAATGACTCACAAAACTGAGAAAAAAAAATACAGAACTCAATGCAATATCATTAAAATTATGATTGAAAACATAGACGAATATTTATTTTATAATTCGTTGCACGTAAATTTTGCAGGCTGCTCTTATGTGGAGCAAAAAATATTGCGACAACAACGAGAACGATAATCTGAAAGACGTGCTTGGAAATTTCTTAGAGTTCATACAGTTTCATAAGATTCCAACACGAGTCCTTATGAACGAAGTTCGTCCTCTTCAATTGGTTCCGGAAAGAACAATGGTGATCGCTGTGGCCTATCAGGTGCGTGTCTCGAGTCTGCGTGTATTTATTTTTTATTATTACAACGATTCTTCTTATATTAATTAATACCTACATTAATATATTAAATTCTGTGTTTAATACGTTTCTATATTATTATTGATACCAAGGCGCGATTCGACGTAAATAAAGACCTTTCACAGCTAAAAAAACATCCGAATTATAAAAATTGTATCATTGCAATAAAGTTGATACAATTTTACGCATTCGCTAACAAAAATAATTAAATATCGACACTATTAGCACAAATTAAGTGATTTTAATACTTTTGGTTTTATCGAATTGAGTAACGTCAAAGAGTGTAAACAAATAAAAAAATAATCAAACGCTTAGAAAGTTTTGTTCGTTTTTCCGTTTCTTTTCTTTAATGTTCCAACTCCGTTGAACTCGTACCGGAAGTGACTTGACCAAGGGATTGTTGCAGGCAGACCCGAACAGTGTCGACCCCGGAAAGCTCTCCCCCTACAGAGTGAGGAATCAGGGACGAAGTATGTCTGTGCAATCGTCGCTTGATCCTTATGGTAGCAATACGACATTGAGCTCGTCAGGAAGCGATGTCGGTTCGGACCAGAAGCAGCATTCTGGTAGCAACTAACCTCCGGCCCCGGCCGCCTTGACGGCGGCCGTTGCGGACGAAACATCCGCAGAGGTGGAAAGGGTCGTGGAAAATGCTACGACTCCGGAGAAAATACCGGAAAAAACAAAAACACCGGAAACGCCAACAGCATCAACAACATCGACGTTGACGACAAAGATAACGACTACGATGGCAGCGACGCCGACGACTCCAACAACGACGACGACGACGACGATGACGACGACGGCAATTATTGAACGTAATAATATTAACATCGATACGAGTGTTCCCTCGAAAGATGCATCGCCTCAGGCGCCACCAATGATAGGTCGTGAAGATGAATTTGCGGAAATCCGTCAGGTTCAGCCCAACGAAATATTGGGCGGACTCTACATAAGATTTGTTCTGAAACAAGAAGGTCGACCGGATTTAGTCTGGCTCTACAAAACTCACAAATTCTGAATTTTCTCTCGAGGTACAAAACACTTTATTTGTTTTTTCCTTTTATTCCAAACATCTCTCATCGATCTCCAAATTTAAAACTCAAACGAGCTCAAATTTCGTTCTATTTTCTGTATCAGAATATTGAAAAAAAAAAGAAAAAAATATATAGATGCTTCTTAAAATTGATAATGCCGCTAATAAAAGGCAAAGAGAAACGCCCGTGTCGCGAGAATGTTCGTCGAACTTTCTAAATTTATTGCGAAGCATATCCATCGAGAGATTCACATACATATGTACTTTAATATCACGTAGTCGAAGATACTCGAATTCTATATTTGATACTGTACGATTGAGCCAATAAAGTAAACGATTAAAATAAATTAATAAATTATTGGACTGCCGGTGCGCGTCTCGCCTTCGAACGAATCTTACGGAGAAGGGAATTTAATTTCACAATTATGACGAGGAATTGTATTTGTATGTGTGTATGTGTATTCGTGCGCGCATGTGTGCGTGTGCGTGTCGCTGACTTTAAATGACACGCTTTAAAGACATTGCCAAGATCGTAAATCGTGAGAATGTAGCCTCCATATTCGCTTGCATTATTATTGATTTCATGCACCTAGTGTTGTTCACGATTTTCATATGTAGAAACAAAATATTACCTGAGGGTATCATCGAAGGCTTCGTTGAGAGCTCGCGCTTATTAAAATCGTTTATTTATTCATAATCCAACTCACACTTGTCACGAATTAACTTAATTTTCAAGATATCTAAACTCATTCATTTTTGGTCAAATATGCAGTGCTATAAAAAATGAATAATGTTCCGCAAGTACCTTGCACATGAAGACATAAACGTTTTTCTGCAGTAAGCTTTTTTTTGGTCATATTTTTGAATAGTGATTTCAAATAAAATGTAACGATTTAATGTTCCGGCATGCAATAAATGAACGATTTTTTGTCGCTAATAATTTAGGACAAATTTCGAAGTAATAATTTGTTTCACCATCATAAATTTCTCAGTTGAAATGCCAAATCATTTCCAATGTCGAAAAACAAAATCGTTTCAATTACATCACATTTTTCTTCGGCTTTAGGTAAATAAATTTGCTGCTGTTCTCATATTTTTTATTGATTTAGGCTCAACAAATTATTTTAGCATCAACATTTATTTAGCATCAAGAAAAAAAATTTGTTGATGCTACTTAACAAAATTGAATTACCATTAAGTCAATTTAAGTTTGGTTGGTAATCGCAGAGTCATTTTGCCTCAGGCAACAAAAGAATTGTTAAGACATTTTTTTTGTTCATATTGACGCTCACGCCGATTGTCCCGCGTGCATAAACCTTTAATGATCGATCAGATTAATGCCGCAGTATGCAATCGGACATGGTTGTAATAAGCAATTTGTTGGTTGTAAGAGTTGGTGGAGATAATTAAGATATATAATCCCGTTGAATGGTATACTTGTGGTTGGTGTGTAACAAGTTCATTGATTATACTTTTTTTTTATTGTTCCCTAATATAATAATTATCTTGCAATCGTTCAAAAAGTTTTTCTATTTACTCGAGACAATACTAAAAGTGACGTTAATATTGAGACATTGAATTATACTTCGTTTTATGCGCTTTGAAAAAAGGTAAATACGGAACGGAATTTGATTAAAGTGAAAATGATAATATTTAATTAAACATTCAAACTTCTCTATAACTACAAAGTACAATATAAAAAACAATAAATCATATCCCTCAACGTACAAAAAATATATTCAATTAAATTCGTAATTTCTTTCAATGTTTTATCGTTACTTCTCAACAGAAATGTCCATTTTTCGTTAATACAAATATTTTATTATTGATTTGTTTAGTTATGGATTTGACAATAATTTTTTCACAAAATACGAATCGATGGTACTTATAGAATTTTCATTAACCACTAAATTAGCACCGTAGTACTTTTCGGTGATGTTTCTGCGAAGGTTTCGTGAACGAAAAATTAGTGACAGTCATCATAAAGAGTCGATTACATTCATTCCTTAATAGTCTCTATAAAACTCTCTTATTATGAGCTTTGTTGAGAAAAATTAGATTTTAATTGCGCGCTCAAGCATAAAATTCCCATTAGCGTTACTCAATTTTTTGTCATTTTAGTAAATACAACGTGCATTTTAATTGAATTTTTTGAAGAAAAACGGGCATCTGATATTAGAAAATTCAGAATATACACAAAACTACTTGCGAGCCAGACTCGAGATAATGGTGTAAATTGCGAACGTATTTTATGCATTCTTTTTTCTTCAATCTCCATTCATTTTTATGAAGAAACAAAAAAAAACAAAAGAAATTGAATAAAACCAACCTCAACAGCCTCGCGTCGGTAATATTTTATAATTTAATGTTATGTGCAGCTCGAATGCATAAGTGTCAGGGATATATTTATATGTATGTGATCAAAAAAACAAATCTATCGTCTATAAATGTAATGTGGGCATATAATATATTAAAATATATATATATACCGCCATTGATCAGCCTTGGTGAGAGGAATCCTCGGTTAAGATTAATGTATATTGCGTGTTAACTAATTTCTTGGATGAGACATAAGCTCCAATCGGATCTGAGATTCCTTGATCCGTATTATTATCTACTACAACATGTGCAACTTTGTTCGTGGTCACTACTTAATATTTGTTGTTGTTACCAGAAACCTGCGAATGACTCACAAATTAAGTTAAAAATTGTTGAATGAAAACAAAGAATGGGAAATAGATTGTAATGATCCGATCCTTAGAAAAAAGTGAGAAGTTGCTCGATCGGGAAACTACTCTAATGATTTTTCTTTCGAGATTTATGAGAATGTTGCGTAGATGACATCGATTGGAAAAATGCGGAGAAAAGCTTATCGTAATTGCTGGTAATCCATTGGATCATGTGCCAACAATAACAATCGATAAATTGAGTGGTCATTCAACAATCTCAAAAAAAAGCCAATGCTGTTGATGTTCTTGTAACTACTGTTTTGACTGTTGACGATTTGATTTCTATCCTTGTTAATTATAAATCGCGATCAAGAAGAGAAGATGCGAAAAATTGCAAGTCTTCGTTGTAACCATTTGGAGGCGTGGAAAAAAAATTGCTTTCTACCTGTTACTTGTATGTATCAAGTTTTCCTTAAGATGCTGAACGATTCAGACGACGTTAAAAATCATTGTAATCACTGTTCAATCAATGATTCCTATGTGATCGGTGTGTAACAAAAATCGCATCGGAGAAACAACGAAAAGACGAATGATGATAAAAAGAAAATCGAATATCAGTGTCAACATGAACGATTCAGAAATATACGCGTATCTTATGATCCTATGTGAAAAAAAAAACAAAAAACAAAAAAAACGACTTCCCGTCAGTTCGCCAAGCGAAATGATTCTACCTAAAGTTCGATCTCTATATAATGTTGTGATATACTGTAGTAAAAACAAAAGAAAAACAAAAAAGCAAACTTATTGAAACAAATATGTCAAGATAATAAAGAGCAAAAGCAAAAATTAAATATATGAGGAAAACGAAGATATTGCGAAAATCGACAATCGATTAACGCATCCTATGAAACTTTATACCTTGACCCTGCACTCGATGCGTCATGAGATGCATTAATTATGCAATTATCATTGCTATACTTCTGTATATGAACTCGTTGCGTGACGAACGGGAAACAAAGGATTGTTTTTTTCATCTCGAAGCTTTATTTATGGAGTTTGATGTCTTTCTCGATTTTTCTTTTCAACCATATGATGTTTCAATATGACATTTATTAGTATCGATGATGAACGCGCCAGCTATCGTAGTTCGGTTGTCAACCGCAATTCTTCTATGGGATGAATATTAAAAATTGAAAAATAACTGGATCTCTAAGATGGTTAAAAGATAATGTCAGATTTTGACATTTCCGGTTTTTCGATTGTTAATCACCCGAAATTATTGCATAAGCATATCTTATCGAAATTGCGCAGAATTGTTTTTTCCTCAAAAATCATTCAACGTAAACAAATACATGATTCCCAAATTGTGATTCCCAAAGTTAAATGATCGCGATAGATTTTTACGTTTAATCTCGACGTCGATATATTTGAATCGGTATATGAGATTGCAAGATCGGAGTTGATTATTTTTCATTTATAAAATGGAACGAGAACCTACTGATTTATTGATTACGATCGGAACTGAAGAAGATTTGAAAAATCTCGAAAACCTTGACTCTTTTGTATTCATCGCAGCGATTTTATCGCTGCAATGAGGCATTTAAAAAATTTGGCTATTATTTTTTACTTATTAAATTTTTCTATTTCAGTACAATCGTCATTAGCAGCATCAATATTGATAGACTTTGAAGGAGATCGATCTTTGTTTCTGGCTTCAGATTTGCCTGTTTTATCAAAATTCTTTTTGTGTTCAGTTTATCACGATATGTTTAATTTGTAAATATATTACAGTCCTGCCAGCACATGTATATTTCTTCTGTGAAGCATTTGCCTTGATTAATGACACCGGATGTACGATAACAAAAAAAAAAAAAATCATGAAAAATTGGAAAAGTGCAGTATAATTGTCAATTATCAGTTAAAATCTACTTAGATGACGCTTGTTCATCACTGAAAATGCAGTATTTCTTTTGGTATTCTGTTTTGCCCATGTCTCCCGTATATATATGCGATTATTTTGTGAAAAGAAGTGCGTCACTTGGAATAAGTGTTCTCAAATTCAAGTTGACAGAAATCGATAAAGGCAACACATTTAATTCAATAATGTTACACGACAACAACTCCAAGCGGTCTGACATAAAATAGATAACGATAAATCCCAATCACGAGGGGAGTGACTTGTTTATGTATCGCGTACGAAGTTAGATTCGTCGATAAAAAAAATCACTGAAATAACGGGATTCATCATCATCACGAGGCCACGAAAAAGAGGCAAACCGATTTTTTGATGTTGGAGAGTGGGGGTAAAGATAAAAGAATCGGAGATACAACTTCTGTGCGCAGGCACTTTAGCGATAACCCGAGCCATATATATATCTGGAGATTTACAATTAATCGATATACGCACTTTAGAAATGCATTATAGTGTGATCGTAACAGTTGCGAGTATTTTACTCGGTGCTGCTTTGGCAGCGGAAATCCGAATTCACGAGTCGAAGGATCCCAATTACGTGCCCGGTCGTAATGTTATCGTCCATTTATTCGAATGGAAATGGAACGATATTGCGAACGAGTGCGAGACGTTCCTTGGGCCAAACGGATTTGCTGGTGTTCAGGTAAATTTGAGGTCTCTAATTTATGAAAAAAAGTCCAGAGCCGAAAAGAAAGAAAAATTCATCTGTGTTGATACATTTTTGACGAAATAAAAATGGTTAATCCTACTACAAAACTTCGCTCATTGGTAACTAGTCAATATCAAGCATTTCTCGAAGGATTAGTAAATATCAATAATTTCTTGATGGCGAATAATTTAACATTGATTTTGCAGACATCCCCGGTAACGGAAAACGTGATTGTCCCATCAAGACCATGGTGGGAACGTTATCAGCCGATATCATATCGCTGGATAACACGATCCGGTAACGAGCAAGAGTTCCGGGATATGGTGAAACGATGCAATCGCGCCGGTGTGAGAATTTACGTGGATGTGCTTTTAAATCAAATGACGGGAGATTACGAGACACCTGTGGGAACCGGTGGTTCGACCGCTGATACAAATGCACGACAATACTGGGCAGTCCCTTATGGCATTAATGATTTTCATACTTACTGTGCGCTTGAGAATTACTCGGATGCGGTTGAAGTAAGAAACTGTGAACTCGTTGGTCTTCATGATTTGAATCAGGGAATGGAATCCGTTAGAGGAAAAATCGTCGAATTACTGAACTCTTTGATCGATGCAGGTGTCGCTGGATTCCGGTTAGTTATCACAAATCTATTTGTGTCTATGTTAAGAAAAGTAATTTTGATGATTCAACGAAATCATCCAGCTCGATTTAAATTCTACAATCAATGCTAGTCTTGTATGCGTAATTGAAATTATATTTTATCTTATGAAAAATCATTTCATGAGGTATTCATCATCATCATCCAACCAAGTATTTGATGTTTTTGAACGAAAACTATTTCGTTCATTCGACGTATTTTTTATATTCGTATAGTATATTTCTATAGTTCGTTTAACGTATTTTACCCAGTTTTTAGTGAAAAAAGCTAATTTTCATTGAATCAACTAAATTTTTTTCTGAACGTATCCAGGTTTAAATGGAGAGTTTTTCTCAACCAATCGAAAGCTATTTTATTCACGATTTTCCTATTGTCTTTAATGTTAAAATTTTCAACAACAATTTTGCAAAGAGTTCATACGAAATTCATTATTAAAAGTTGATTCATATTTTTCATTTGTATAGAATCGACGCTTCAAAACACATGTGGCCAAAAGATCTTCAAGTAATCTATTCTCGTCTACGAACTCTCAATACTGGCCATGGTTTTCCGGCAAATAGTTACCCGTACCTCTATCAAGAAGTAATCGATAACGGTGGTGAAGCGATCTCAAAATTCGAATACAATTCTCTCGGTGCTGTCACTGAATTCCGGTACGGTTTGGAGATCAGTAACGCTATAAGGGGTAACAATCCTTTGAAATGGTTTAAAAGTTTCGGCGAAACGTGGGGTCTTTTGCCTAGTAGGGATGCTTTGGTTTTTATCGACAATCACGATAACCAACGAGGTCACGGCGGTGGTGGTGGCGTCCTTACACACAAATCCGCCAAATTGTACAAGGTAAATTTGAATTTGTTGAAAACAAACAGCTAAACAGGAAAATTCATACATCGATTTGAACTTTAAAAACTTCTGCGCTTCTATCATTCTGTAGTCTTTTTATTTGTAAAGATTTAGCTCGGCGCATTACAGCAATAGAAAAAACAAATATTTATATTAGAATTAAAATTCCATATTCGATTATTTTTTATTAATGTGTTTTTTTTTCTCAGATGGCTGTAGCGTTTATGTTGGCACATCCTTACGGTACTCCAAGAGTCATGAGTTCTTTCGCCTTCGAGTACTCGGACCAAGGGCCGCCGGCTGACAAGAACGGAAATATAACTTCGCCAACAATAAATAACGAAGGAGGCTGCGAGGGTGGTTGGATATGCGAGCATCGTTGGCGCCAGATTTCGAACATGGTTGCGTTCCGGAATACCGTAGAAGGCACGCCGTTAACAGATTGGTGGGACAACGAAAATAATCAAATTGCTTTTTCCCGTGGTGATCGTGGTTTTATCGCAATCAACGCTGACAAAACGAACCTCCAAAAAATGATACAAACGAAACTTCCTTTCGGTATTTATTGCGACATCATTTCGGGGGGTCTCGTCGATGGCAAATGTACCGGAAAACAAGTTCGGGTCGATTCGAGCGGAAAAGCTTACGTAGAAATTTTTCTCCAGGACGAGGACGGAGTCGTCGCTGTTCATAGTAACGTGAGTATGCTCGAATTATATAAAAATAAAAAATAAACAAAAAAAAATTGAAAACAAGAAATTTTATGGTATTTATCATAATTAATGATTTTTATCATATCGCGATTTACTCGAATTTTAACATTTAATTAAATAAATGAATTGCAGTCAAGGGTCCCGGACCGTGTGAGGCAGATGAACAGAGGATCGGCGTAATCGGCACCAAATTAATTCGACGGTAATCGATGAGAAGCAATTAGACGAAAACAGGTGGACGACTGGAAATTAGAAATGACCAAAGTAACGAATACGCTTGTAATCTCATTAAGTATTATCAATCAACGAATAAATCTCGTCAACATACGCAGCTGATTAGACATAGGAATTTCAAGGACTTTAAGATAATAAATACAAAGATTTCTATATATATATATATTTCTATATATATTAAAAAAAAACAATTTTTCGTTTGTTTTCAACAGAAATAATGAAACTGTTCTTATTTTTTTTTCTTTTCACCGTGAAATTTCTGCTATACATAATATGACAGTTAAACTTAAAATCATACACGACAGATTTGCGATGAAGGAATATGCGCGATGAGAAGACACGGGGAAAAAGGAGAGGAAAAAACAGGGAAATTTGGAAGGGGTGAAAAATTGACAAAAGGATCAAGAGTGTGTTGACGAGGATTAAGAGGGATTATGCGTGGAAGTTGAAATTGAAGTATCACAAAATCCTCATCAGTACTCGTTACTTCAAATTTTTTATCTTCTATACGTAACTCTCCGAGGCTATAACACAGAAAAATGTCTATTTGTAGTTGTTTATATATTTGTACATGAGTGTCTTTGTGTATGTGTGTGAGTGTAAGTTTTCAGGAGAATCTGTATATTTTGTCGTGGATTCGATAATTTGATAAAGATGTGCGTCGAATTTCACTTCGGTGCTAAATAAAATTACTACTCTCTCGCATCATTTTATTTCTCTGTGTTTTCACGTAAGAATAAAAATATATAAATAAATGCCTAAGCGCGGGATATGTACATAAAAAAATGAAAATTTAAGTAAAAGCCGCACTGCAATTGACGTTTACGTTTTTTTTCTTTCACTTCGTGCTTACACTTCAATCCTCATAAACTTTTTATTAACTTCGCTGATTAGAATTGCTTTTATTTTGTAACGAAAGAAAAAACGTGAGGAAAAAGCTGAGATAAATCACACGACGTTATATCGGGGCTTGTTTCACAAGCTCGGATAATTCACGATAAAGAAAGGTAAATCTCTTTCGTATCGATTCTCAAAACGCTATATGTGAATTTGTATTTTTCAAATTTATCGCAGAAAATCTACGACTAAGCACCCGGAATTTATTATCTTACGATTTATATCCTCCTCTCTCTTTTGTTTTTCTCTGTCTCGTTCAAATTCGAGAAATCCTCAACAGCCCATTTTTGCGATAATCGTAACGGTTGATTTTGTGTACATACACACTTTATTTTTAATCATAATATATAAACGTGTTATCAACGAAAAGAGATTTTAGGATTTACTAATTTAGCTCCCCTAGGTTATAAAGTTTAGCCTAGGATAAACAAGTTTTTTCCCCTGAAATCGAGTTCAGCTGGTAACATATTTATATATTTGTATATATATTTATATGTAGTCTGCAGTAAATTCAGGCTAATGTAAATCTAAAAATACTGCTCGTCGTACGAATTCTCAATTCTTCTCATTTTTTAGTTTCACGCTTTCTTCATTTCGTCTGTTAGTTTAAAAACTCCTTCGAATTTCTCGTCTGTACAATTAATAGTAATCGCAGCCTACTCACTGCCATTTACGTCTCTTAAACTCCAGTTACGTTAATACAATAAGGCAGCGGTTAAATTCTAAATAAATAAGTGTTACTGCTGGAAATAAAAACTGTACAGCTCTCAACTCATCCTTGAATGTCTTAATTCGTAAAAAGATT
This sequence comes from Rhimphoctona megacephalus, assembly GCA_963989365.1. Taxonomy (NCBI): domain Eukaryota; kingdom Metazoa; phylum Arthropoda; class Insecta; order Hymenoptera; family Ichneumonidae; genus Rhimphoctona; species Rhimphoctona megacephalus. The sequence goes on from OZ022417.1 coordinate 15,062,491, forward strand.
TCAACATCTTAATTTATCGTTGCTGTCACTCGCACTCGATTTTATTATTATTTTTATTTTATTTTGCATAATTTATTGTCGACCTTGTGTGTTAGTGCATCGGATCTGTGCTTTTTTTTCTTCTTTTCTTTTTTACTTTGCTATTTGTCGTGTTTATTGTTATACTTCCTTGGATTCGTCTCACATTTCGACAGTTTCACGTAGAGCGTTATTAGCAAAAATATAATTTAGTATATTTATCATTTCTCATTCGTATATTAAAAACAAAAGGAAGGAAAAGAAAAAGAAAACTTTGTTAAAATATATAAAAGAAACAACGATTTGAGCAAGTACATAACCCCTAAAGTTAAAAAATACATATACATATATCGAGTCGAAAAATTATTGTTATTGCACATGGTTCTCGCTTTAAACAGGGCACTTCGCTTCTTTTCTAATTTATTTTTATACATTTTTTGTTCTCTCTATCACACTTACTCGCTCTTGGACCCACGCGTACATTTTTTACTCCTGACGATCGGGTATCCCATTTTATTAATGTTTTTAATCCTCCACTAGAAAAATAAACCGCTGACAGTTTTCAAGAGCAACATTTTTTTTCCATCACTGCCAGATTTTGATCGATGGATTTATAATCACGATTTAATTATTCAGTGTATTTTGATTTTTGTAGAAAAACTTTTCGAACTGTCTGGCCATTTCTTTTGTCTCGTTAAAATATTGCTGTTCGCCTGAACATTTAACAGTTTCTTTTTGTACTATATACCATAACTTTATCAGTCTGAATGAGAATCGTTTATAGAGATAATTTTGTGTATCGCAGTTTCATGAATCTGCGATTGCAACGGTGTGTATTTCGAGATAATCCGTTAGTTCTTGTGGCAAATAAATAAACCGCGATCGCGTAACCATCGTAGTAAATAGCCCAGTGGATTGTTTCGATAGTTGAAAAACTCGTTATCGCAATTGCATTGATTCGTGATCGCATTGACCATTGAGGAAAAGCTTTTACCGGGACGTTTCAATTTCAGAGGATCATAAAAACAGCGAGAGGTTGATGCTGGATCGCGAGCGCATTAATTCTGCTGAATGGATATTTCTCGCCCGTTTAGAGATACATAAAATATATCCATGTGCAGTTATATTGTCACTAATGATCTTTATCTCTCGTTGAGAGAACATAATTTCACACGTCAACGGTTCACGATTAATTCTTTGCGGCTGTTAATAAAATCGTTCTTACGTTTGATAGCTGTGTAACACGTTTATATAGCAATTCGATAAAAACTAAAAATCATTCATCGAATAAACATTGATTAATAATTATTATCACGCATCATCAATTGATAAGGCATTTCCTGATTGAAGCCTCAAATTTCTTCACCCATTGCTCAGTTCAATTCACTCTTTAATCAATATTCGAGCAGATATCAATTTTCCAACCCATTTATCGGTATTCCCGAAAATTTCAGCAAAAACCCCCGATCGTCAAGCTCACATTCGCAATTTTTATACTCTTAAGTACTTTGTGAAGAACCAACGGCCTGAAAATTGGTACGTCAGTTCTGCGACTGCTCGAAAGAGCGTAGGCACTTTAGAGTCTTTTTTTATACTCAATCAACGGTTACTAACCTTAGGTACTGTTTTTTTAAACATTTTTTCAAATATATATGTGTGTATACATACATATATCTTATATATATATATATATTTCTCTCAGGCGGAGTCTCCACTCTTCGAATACGCTTTTCAATAAACAATCTCTTTTGTTTTATTCGTTTTTATTTTTGTTGTTATTTTTCTCGTAGATCAGTCATTTGTTTGGCGCTCGTGTGTCACATTTCACTTGGTTTTTTTTTTTATTTTTCTTCCTCGCTTATTTTTCGTTCCATCAAATTTATTGTCCTTGTGAGCGTGTGGCACACACACGCACGCACGTTCGTCACTGTTTGATCGGTTTTTTGAAAACGACGTCGTGCTTACGAACCGATCGTGAAACGCGACGCTCAATTCGCAATGCTCGATTCGGATCTACCTCGAGTCCTGGAGTCTCCGCCATTGTTTGTCAGTTACCCGTGCTACTTGGTCGTCGACCGGATGGCTGTGTCGAATTAGCCGCCGTTGCTGCAGCCGCCGCCGCCGCTGCTGCACTCAACGCCGGCAAAGGCGTTTGGTGACAGTGTGCACAGTGAAGACACACCGTACACGCACCAAGCTTTCTCGCCAGGAGGGCTCGAAGCTTTAACGCTGGACCCAATTTCATACCCATCGGACCCGTCAAATGATCCTCCGAGAGAAGGGGTAACGATGCACCGTCTATACGATGCTCGCGAAAATTCTGCAACAAAAAACCAAACGAAAAATACGTTAGAAAGATTTTTCAAATTTTGCAATCATAAGAATGTTTTTGTTTTATTGTTTCAGCACAAAGAAAATTTTGAAAATTATAAAAAGTCTTACCAAGTTTATTAAAAAATTACGATTATTTCAATTTCTTTAATATTCTTATTTATTTTTATATTCTGCAGCACGATGCTTCCAAAAAAATACGAATATTTCAATGTTTTTCAACATTAATAACATTTGAAGTACCTTTAATGTTCAAATTAATTTTTGTAACCATTTTTTTTTAGCAAATTTGGGTTTAACAAAATCTTGTAAAGATTATTTCAAAATCGTGAATATTTCAATTTCCTAAACCTTTTTTTTTTAAATACGTTAAAAAAATATTTTCAATTTTGGATTCAGACAACTTACAATTTGTAGTATTTGAGGAAATTAAACAATAATATTAAAAGTTTTGATATTAGAAAAAATAATTTTCGTCACATTTTCAAATTTTTTGAAACAAGTATTTGTTTCACATTTATAGTTTTAGTAAACGTAGAGTGGTATTCGTATTAAGTCGTTATGATATATTTGGCAATTACGTCTTATTTAATGCTTTTAATTCGTCCATATATCAAGAATATGTCTTCAAGGGTCAATCGAGTAAGCGTTCTTGACCAAGAGTCTATCTCGCGACTGTCTAAAGTGTGCATTCCGCATATATCAGTGGAAAATATATGGAGTATTCTCATGTGGTGAGCATTAGCAACCTTTCACTAGGTGTGTCAGGTTATCTTTATTTGGTCGAGTAGCGCGATGCGTGTATTAAAATATCGGCCTACAAGAGAGCAAACTTGAGAATAATAGTGTGCATGCGTGTGTGTTCGCGCGAGCTAACATATGCCAAGTCGTAAAGATGAAATAATGTGTATAATTACGAACGTGTGATTTATCTTCATGGTAACAGTAAAAGTTACGTAGAATATTAATTTTGATACGAGCGATATAAACGCGATATTGTAATCGTTTCTTGGATCGAATACATGAGAAACCAAAAATTGATAAATAATAATCAATAATCTTTGACAGTTGAGTACGAAACAAAAAAAAAATTCGAAAACCTAAAACGACGCTGCTGATTAAGATAAACGGAATGGGAACATATTTTTATCTGAACGACGAATCATCGAGGTATGTTTTAAATATTAAAAAAATCATTTTTTAAAACCTTTGAAAAATAATAAAAACAGGAAATTGAAAGGAAAGATCGAACTTTTCAGAGAATTTTTCGCGATTATGAAGTTAAATTCATGCACAATTTTACGTGTCACATTGATCTCGAGACGATCACGAACATGCACGCAAATGAGTGTTTCGCAGCTGCACATTATTTCCTGAGAGATGAGATGAGTCAAAAAAGGAGAAATAAAGTGAATGAAAAAAAAGGTTAAAAGAAAAATGAAGTCTGGACTATAACGGAAAAAGGATTCATTCACAGCTCCGGGGGCGGTTGCTCGGGTTCATGCGCAAAACGTAATTGCACCGAGTCCCGGCTTCATAGCGGATGCCCGAGAGGTGTATGAGAGAGAGTTTATACAGCGTGGATAGAGTACATTCTACATATCGTATATATGCTACATATGAGCTTGTATACGCTCTATACCACGTATATATATTTATATATCGATATAAATGTGTATATATATTATATGTACACGCGAGTGGCCACGACTGCGGCTCTTATGAATGAAATATTCAAGGCTGTAATGCGACTTGTGCACGCAAACGTTCGTTCTTGCTAGTCCAACCGTTCTCTCGATAACCCTTTCTCGCGCGTGAGCTCAGCACGCGCACCGCAATTCATTCCTCTTTTACTTTTTCCACAGAATTCCGTAAACAGAGAAAAAACATATTTTCATATAAACTTCCGAAGATTTTGAGTGCCCGGATCTTTGAAAAGCTGAATTATTTTTTTAAACTTAAAAATATTTAACCCTAGCTACACACTATGAGGTCCAATGGGCCGACAGAGCAACACTACGTTTTCACCTTTTTTTCACCACACGCCTTTTCATAAACGTTATAACTTTTGATCAAACGACGTTTTGGCTTTACTGATTGCTTCTCCGGATTGGTCGGAGTCTGGCGTTTCGATTTCACTACAATTAAACCTCAATAAAAGCGTTTGTTACAATGTTATAGAGCAATAAAAGTCGTCGGTCCAATAGACCGATAGTGTGTAAATAAGGTAATAAAAGTTATAGTGTGTAGCTAGGGTTAAGTATTGTTAATTTACATTGAGTTTTTATAAAAATACATTTGTTCAGTAACTTTTTTGATGATATTTATGACATCGATATATGATTTGGTTTTTCATGACTCCAATTATTCGATGGTATTCGTGCAAGAGTGAGAAAAAATCACAAAATTTCAAAAAATAAAATTGAAAAAAAGAAAATCTATTTAGTTCAAGATCATTGAGGTCGGTGTCAAAGAAAACTGTATTCGTTTATTATATCAGTACTCCGTATCGTTGCTCCGTATGACGTTTATTTCACTTGGCAAAGAGAGAGGAGAAAAAAAAGTGGATTTCGTTATGGTGCTCGTGACCTATGACCGTTGGCTGGTTTGAGCGGTATCGTTGGTTGCGGGGAGTTCTTTCGCGTATAGCGTGAATTTACGACGTCGGAGGGCATCGTCGTCGGTGCGCGATCGAGTCTCTTCTCGGGGGCTAAAAAGCCTCGTGAGCAAGAGGATCCCGCGCGTGTTGCACATTTTGTGCATCAAGCAAGAGAGAACGAGTGGGAGAGAGAGAAAGAGAGAGAAAGAAAGATGCGCCGAGAGGAAGAGGCTTATGCTGTTTGCGCTGCAGCTGCGGTTTTGCTGCGAATATATCATCTTCGTGTTGCACCGCGGGCGACCGGGCGCCTCTCGACCCACGAGGAAGACAACCTATATTTTCTCCACCCAGTTCCAAACTCTCGAAGGGCTTGGACATGAAATAACATTTATATATATATTATAGGTTACATATTCGCATATACTATATAGTTTTGCTGTTGCAGTATGACAGGGCGCGATACCCGGGGTCCGCATCAATTATACCTTCCTCAAACACGTTATTAGCACGGCACATCGCCGCATACTTGCTCGCTTATGATCACACATATGTCCAGGACATGTCGACTTCCAAACACGAAAGGACGTATCGAAATGTTTTTTATATTGCGAATGATGTGAGATCATTCGTTCCGGCTTTTGATTTTGAATATATTCATATACTTAGGACGAATCATTTTTATTGAGCCAAAAAATACATAGGATTGAATGTATTTTTTCTATACGGAGATGAATTAAATAAAGGATGAGCATTTGAGGATCGATGTTCGATTTGAAAGAAATATTTTGAGTTCATTGGAACTGAAAAGGATGTTTTTTGAATTCTGACTTCAATTAAACTAGAAGTAAAGGTCAATTGTATTAATTAGTTGGTAGTAGTAATAGTAAGTTGGAGAACGTAGGGAAGGACTCAATATGAGAAAAAAAATACATTTGAATACATGATTTTGATGCTGCTCCCTAATATTTCGGGAGAATGTTGAGATGTTAGAGGTGAGTTCGAATTTTATGGTATGTGTATCAGCAGGGAGCGATGAAAGAGGCAAAACGAAGTGCATGTAGGAAGGAACACGGTAGGAGGTGATATGCTGTGGTCCAGTTCGAAACAGTCGGATCACGGTGGTTTTGTCGAGTCGTTCGAACGAGGAACCAATTGATGCATGAATTTTTGTATAGATCTTGAAGAAAAAGAAAGAAAGAAAGATAGAAAGAACGGGACAAAGACGGGATAAGAAAAGAGAAGAAAAAGAAAAAGGAGAGTGATGAGAAAAGGAGAAAAAGTTTGAGGAATAAAACCAGTATGGAGGGTACTCCAGTGGTTATCTAGAGTTTCTACGCCACTGGGCAACGAGAAGAGAGAGAGAGAGAGAGAGAGAGAGAGAGAGAGAGAGAGAGAGAGAGAGAGAGAGAGAGAGAGAGAGAGAGGAGAGAGAGCAAGAGAGAATCGGTGACCTGCCACGCCCTGTCGAGGTCGTCGCGCGCGTGTTCGCCATCCTTTTCTCTTCACCGTGCGCTCTGCTTCTCTGGTCTTCATGGATGCCGTAGCACGGTGTGTTGTGGCCGAGAAACACAGCGACCGGACGATCGACGACCGCGGCAAAGCGCCTCGGGCAGCACCGACCTAACCAGATCAACATCCCAGCATCCGTGCTGCGTTCCCGCTCTTCTCCCTTTTCGCCGTACGTACATCATCTCTCTTCGTTGTGTAAGTAATGTGCGGAGCGAATGAGATAGAAAGACACGAAAGAGGGGATGTTTGTACTCTGGATAACGCGGCTAAGTATGCGAACTTGTAAGCACATACTAACACACTCGTACACACATGTATGTGAGGTAAGAACATGAGACAACATGCGTTCTACAGAGACAGATGCACGGACACACGTTTTGAACCGATCGAATCTTTGAATTGTCCTTCGCGCACGAGGACGAAGTTGAATCCTAGTCGAGACACGAAATGCTTTGCCATTATGTAAAAAATGTTGTCACGAAATGCTATTTGGGGAACGAGATGATGGATATGGTCCAAGATTTTAAGGATTAAGATAAAACTTTATATAATGTCAGCTAAAGTAATTGAATCTGTGATCCTTGGAACAATTTTTAAAGCTTGCCATTTTTAGACCTTGAGATCGAATAGTTTCAAAATCAAAATCTATTTTTATGAACCTATACAAATCTTTTTTAATGATTTATATGACGTAATCATGTTTTTTTTGTATGAAATTCAGAGCGACACTGAAGAAACTAGAAAACATTCTCCATTAGTTATTCAAGATAATGATTACGGAGTGTGGAGACGATTCTCTTAAAAAGGGTAAAAAATGGTGTTCGAAAAATGCTAAAACTTGTATTATCCTCATATTGCCAGATGGGTTATCTGACAGATAACTTTATGTGATGTTGTGGATGGTCATTAAATTCTCGTTAGAAATGTGAGTCTGTGTTTTACCTAAGCCACCATGATCCACGGTAATACTGCAATAAAATTTAGATTTGTTTGAGGCACTTGGGAGAGAGTTACGTGAGTGAGGCTGCCATGGACAACTGGCAAATTTATCATGCCTATTCTTTCTCTAATTTTCCCATAAAACACCAAGAAACATTCCTATCGATTTATATAAATATATTGCGAATTAAAGCCAATTCCAACCATTTTTTTACTCATTTTTTATTCGTACTGCGGAAGGAGAATTCGATGATAAAGTAAATACAAGTCAAAATATTTAAATCACAAACTTGCTGCTGTACTAAAAACTTTTGATATGGTGATAGAATTAAATTTATAGCGTCGATGGAGAAGATCGGTCATCAAATGATCTTTGCAAAGGATCGACGAACTCATAGAATGTCTTACTTGCTTATAAGTATATCGTCCGAAGGTTATAGGAGCTATGAAAAAAAAGCAAAACTTCCGTATCTCCCGATAAAGTAACCATGCGGTTAAATAGTAGGGGAAAGAGCACGAGCTACAGGCACGGATTAGCGAGTCTTTCCTCGTTTCCATTTCGTCGTTGACGACGAGAACGACGAAAGAAGGAACTTGTGGACGACGGCGAGTGAGCGCTGTCACCGTGTAATTGAGAGACATTCAGAGTGCATTAGCACCGTGGCTTGGTCGGGGTCCATGAAGAGCTCGCGAGTCTCTCTCGAGCAAAGCGTATTAATTGCTCATCAGCGGTAATGAAGGGTTTATAAGTTGATATTAGCATAACTAACTGGTTTGCCGGGTAATGAAGCCACGATCTGGTCCTCGAATGGCTGTAAAGGGACAGCCTCTTTATGTCAGCGATTCAAAAGTGACCAGAACGAAAGGGCATTACCGGTACGACTATCGGTCCAGATATAATTATAAATATCTAAACACTTTACGATTTCTTCCTGCTTAATTCAAAGCTATTAAAAATATGACAGGAACCAGTTACTATATGGATCGATCGATCATCGAGAAATTGCCACCTATCTAATAATTTCAACTACCGGATCTATAAGGAATAACGTAACATCTCAAAGTGCGCTCATCTCTTGGAGACTTAGTAGCTTTCCATTATCACTGACTAAATCCTTGATAAATATTCGCCGATCTTTTCCTTTCTCTCTTGTGCGAGCGCGTGTTATAAAATTTGAGCGCTGAGCGCAGTAACTCGCCATTAACGTTTTGCCGTCGCCGGACTGATGCTGCCGCAGCGAACCACACGCGTTCTGCCCCGGTTCGTGATAAACTATAGCGTCGATAAATCTATGCGATTCGGCACGCTCGCAAATCATAACGCCCGCTCACCACGGGCTATAATGTTGGATGCATGTGCGCGACTGTGCGCTCTCACAAATTGGCGGCTTCTCGACCGGATGCCGTATAAAACTATATACATTATATATATGTATACGAAATATATACAAATATATTCACATTCGTATATGTGCTGCGGTTTCGTTCGAACGCCGCTTTTATCGCCACATAGAAAGTTATTACATTACACATATAACCGAGCAGTAGGACACGATACGAGGTTTCCGATAGCGCAACGTTAGAAATTTCCTTTTATCAAAGATCGAGGGATTTTCGTGATCGCGCAAAATGTCAGCGACCCTTAGCGCTACGGAATACGAGAGCTCGTACGCGCTCGGGTAAAGAAATATAGTCCAGATCGATGTTAAAAGTACATATCGATAGAAATACCGCAACTATGTACGATATACATATGTATATATATGTATATTTATGGATAATACGAAGCTCGTGATTTCTTTGAGGATCGTGTGTTCCCACATCGGGCTATTCAATATAAAAAATAATGTATAAGTTGGAGATTTCTCATAGCGCACACGAGAGAGGCGCGAATATAGGCACACCTCTGGCAAAAGTGAGCTCGGGGAATCCTCCCGTCGTTCACGTATCTTATTCTATACATATATATATACGTGTGAGTATATATACGAGTATAAACGTATACGAAATATATATAAAAGCTGAGAGGTACAGAGCGCAAGCCATGCGACGTGATCTTACAAGATTCGACGGTGAGACTGAGAGATCTTACGTCGCTTCCGTGTACACGACGAGACACAAACTACCACTACTATGCACTATAAAGTTTCTCCTCGTGAATATGTACCGGCGAAGACGAGAGTGCTCAACGGATTCCGTTTATATTGCCGCACAAGGAATCTCTGGGACGCAGAAAAAGGAATAAAGTTCTCCTGTCTACACACACACACACGCGCACATGCACACATATAGTACGTGGATAAATGTATATATTCGTGGATACATTGTATACCTATGCCTAACATATGCTGCCAAATAAGTACTCTAAAAGATTAGGTTGTGAGGATTGACGGGAGACGAGAAGAATTTTTATCGCAAGTGAATCCCGCGCGTCTGTCTGCCTTCCCTTTGAGAGGAAGTTGATCCTCGTTGCACGAATGCTCGCAGCATCAAGAAAAGTGGGATCTGTGTGCATAGTATAAACGCTGATAATCGGTAGCTTATATACTCTCCGTGGAGAATTCGACGTGATCGCTTTTGGACGCCATTAAGGCCCATCTTTCGACTTCTCGATCGAGCAATTTCTCATGCCTGAGGGGGTCTGAAAGACGCGGTGCGCGGTCTCTGTATGTTGTCTCTACCGCGTCCATTTTATATACTCCATACATATATCTGTGTGTTACATATACATTTGATAGGCAGCCTCCTTCGTTTTCTCTATGCAAGTTCCGTATGGTTATCGCGTCGGGTATACCAGCTATTGGCCTTAGAAACTCGTTCGAGGACCAAAGATCCGGGTATTTCAATATCTGTGATGTTTCATCCATTTTTATTCGAGTCTACTCAAACCGCCAATCACTGTATAATATATATCGTAGCGTATAAAAGTGTGGCGGTAGTCACGCGAGGAAGGGGCAAGGGGGACCGGGGTTTAGCTTGATCATTTGCGTTCGGTAGAACCCTGCAGAGTCACTATTCGCTCTCGTCCGATCTTATTGCGATAAGAGAGTGATTGACTCTTGAAACGAGTCCAGCAGCCGAAGAAGACGCAGCAGCAACGAAACAACTACCGCGCGGTGTGGGATATGTAAAGACTCTCGTGGTCCTTAAGGCCAAGAGTCACATACGTGAGTGTTTTCTCATCTCTGAGATTTCTTTTTCTTTTTATCTTTCGTTCACCTCGTATGTGTGTGTCTACATATAGATATATAAGCAACAACTTCGTACTTACCGTTCGCATCCGGCCCTCTTTTCCTGTTTCGTTTATCCTTCTGTTTTTTTTCCGGGGCGCTCGTCCTACCTTTTTTTCTTTTATTTAAGTTTTTTTTTCCAAACTCTGCACCGACGATCCTCACGACCTACCTCTTCAATTAGATTCGCAGCGCTGGCTCGTTAAACTTTTATGTTTTACTCAACGACTCGTTACGTGTATTGCTCTCCGTATACAGATTGCACACTATATCATAAGTGTTCGCGAGTGTGTAAGAAACGCATGTTTGTATATGTGAATACATGCTCTTGCCCTAGGTCGAAGATGAAATCTCATACAGCGTACAGTCGAGTGTATTTGTATATGTATATAAATGTATATCTGTATGAGTACCCATCGGAATGTGTACCGCGTCTTCTTTATTCTCTCTCTTCAATTGAACATGGTGATCCTTACAATAAGCAACATGTATGATACGAAGTATTTGAGCCCCGCGGGGCAAACGTATTCATTCGATCGATACGTTTATGACCTTTGGTCAAGAGTATTATAATCGTTGTAAAAATAATATAATTCGTAATTGCGAATCGCATTTGCATAGAGCAACGGCGTTTACAAACGTTACGAGTCTATCGGCGTTGAGTTTTTATTATTTACAACACATATGAGAAGATTAAAAATTGTTTTTCTCTTTCTCAGCGAGAAAAATAATGATAATTTTTACAATACAAAATGTTAAGGTCGCATTATATGTTGCGTGCGGTGTAAGCACGACCCTGAACTTTCCAAGTCGCTTCGAATTCCGGAGCAAAGCGATACAGGTATAGTTACAACGTGGTGAGCTGCGGTGTGGCCTTACAATGGCACAGAACATGTATTAGGTGCGCCCAACCTTCGCCACCTCGAAAGAGAGAGAATCTTCACGGCAGCAGATATATTTATACACAGGCAACTATCGCCACCGCGATAACTCGAGTTAGTTTCCTGCGATCCTCCCTGGCACGTAGAAACACACAGGCACATATACTATACGTGCACGTAGCTACAATCGCGAGAAAATAGCGAGAGAAAGAGAAGAGCTCCCGTGACTCCTGGACCCCCGAGCGCGACCGCACACTCGTGAGATCAGAGAGAGCTCATGCGAAGCTCTTCGCGTCTTCTTCGAAAGTTTATATCTCCTTGAAGAGCTCTTCTTTCCTCTCGTACGATAGCGATATCCTTCGGAGCTTATGAGAACTCTGGTCAAAAGATATCATGCCCGGTATCCGAGCAGTTTTCCCTAACGCGAAGATGCTCTTCGTGAACTCGGTTACATTATTCGAGAAACTTTTTTCGCTATTAATCATACTTCTTATTCACTCGTACTATGTTGAATATTTAATTCGAATTCATACAGTAGTAGAAAAATAAAACGCTCGACTGAAACTTCTATCATTGCATAACTTCCATTTGAAAAATCTCAGGAAGCATCGGGAGAATTCAGGAAAAAGGGCAGAGTTCACGCTTCATATATAAATTCAACCACGCACTTTTTGTCGTTACGACACGAGCGACGTTTTCATTTGGAAAAGAACGAGGATAAGATGAAAAAGAGGACAGTTTCGTAGGCAGAAGTGAGAGAGTGAGATCAGAAATTCATGCGACCTTTGTGACCGTTCGCTAGGACACCTTATCATCGTTACTCAAAGAATCCCGCGCGAGTTCCGTGCCTAATGCTGTTGAGATACGAGCTACTACCATACATGAGTGAGATTAACACCTTCACGCACGGACGCCTTCAATTACGATCTACGGGGCTCTGGGTTCCGTGCTCATATGTGTACACATAAATACACGTATATGTATGTATATGCTTTGGTGCGGAACGCCCACGTCTCTCTTTTCCGGTCACCGATTCACCGCCAACACCGTACCAGGCCACAGCAGCTTTAGGTTCACGCCTGCATGTGCTCGCGATCTGTAATGCTCACTCTACAATTTCTCAACAGTCGTTTTATATTCCCATATCTAGTGGTACACACACATGAACCAGAATGTAAAAGAATGGGTGTACACATTTTAGGAACGGGCGCCATACATTGCGTCGAAGCTTACGCGTAGAATAATGTTGCGGAAAAGGTTGAATCTGCGATCAAGACCGTAGCGAATCAAGCAGCAGGATCGCCACGTTTTAGGCGAACCGCACGTTTGATTTTTATTTTTTACTGCAACGAAAAAACGTCGTCCAGTTAACGGTACCATGCTCCGATTAACAAACTAGACGACACGTTTTTTTTCGACTGCATTTGTAGCGAGACAACATTTTAATCACATGCTTGAAGTTGTTAAACGTGTCAGCATCGATTGATTCATGGATCAATATGAAGCCTGTTGAAGCGATATAGCGAAAGTGCGGCTACGGGTATAAAACATCGAGAGTTGCCTCATTTATCTGTATGTATATAACTCTCCTGGGGAAGACGCAACCTTGCGATGACCTCGAGTGAACCCGGTTACCATGTAACCGCGGGTAGAATCAGCTTATGGTGGATAGGTGGATATGCAAACGTGTATATATAAGAATGGAAGTACCAGTGGTACACAGAAGCGTGCAAGTGTAGGTTGTATACAATAGGGAGAAGGAGAGGGAACGAGAGGAAGAACAGTGCAAAGGGCCGATGGAGGATTCTCCAGCTGGAGAGGATTCTCAACATCCCACAGTGATTGGCAATTGTGTATCGATTGGCCTGCCCTACCAATCGTGTAGTGGGAATATTTAGGTGTGCCAAGACATCTTGAATGGAATTTTCTCACAGGACAATCACTGTACGACCTGGATCTACGGATTCAGGCTTATGTAGGATAAGACCAGGACGAGCAATGCGGTGCCATGTTGGTTCGCGGTACCCCATGGCTAGCGAGCTATAGAGCATACTCTGGGACCTCCGTGGTGCGCGGTGGACTTATCGGTAGGAAATCTACTCTTGTAGGCATGCCAGAAGGACCGCGAGCCGACACGGTCTCCATCGCTTCTCTTACTCTCGATCTTTCTGGTGTGCTCTTTCTTCTGTACCTATATGTGAATGCGCGGTGGTCCCTTCCAGAGAAGGACGTTGCGTCTTTCGCGCGCGCGCGCGCGCGAATGGAACACACCGGCGTGCACGTTCAGTATTCATGTAGCACACACGGGAAGAGAATGAAACAAAAAAAAGAATAGAGAAGGAGAGAGAAAGAGAAAGAGAAAGAAAATGAGAAAGAGGGAAGGAACAACAGAGCGTGTGTGCTACCAGCGGGAGCGCAATCCCGATACAAGATACTGCCACGTGTTACACGCTGTTCGCCACCAGGAGAAACGGTCTTCTCCGCCATTCTTGCACACTGACCCCCCTCCCACCCTTTCCATCGAGTGGACAATAACGATCTTCTGTCCTTTCTTTTGTTCCCTGAACCAGAGGACCTGGCGGGAGTCTGCGGATTGTACGGGATCGTGGGTTAGACGGCTTTCGGATTCTTCCGGCTTTATCAAGAGCCTCTCACTGTAATATATAATCAATCTTTTTTTTTCTCGTGTAGATACCAGTTTTGTTTCTTACTATTCTCCTGTTGAGAGTAATTCAGTCATTCCTACAAGTTTCACAGATCAAAACTTATTTTTCTCGCGTTGGATAATTTATTCTTGACCACTGTTGATTATCTTCTTAACCAGAGAGCTGATGGAATGACAAATCTTTATGTGATATACTCGACAGTCGAAATGTTTCAATCAATCAGAATGAAAAGCTTCTTCTCATCCCTAAGAATGTATCTATCTTGAATAGAATTTTGAGCAACAGCTACACAGTAGGATTGTCTGAGATCGATCGGAATTGAGATATTTGACGGAGGTATCTCGAGTTGAACGTACGATCCACGAAGCTGCTCCTGCGGTTAGATTCCTTATCGAAGAGTGTTCGTTCCAGCTTTAGTGGTCGTTTGTTCGAATATGTAGCGACGTGAGTCATCTAATGTCTTCGGGTAACGTAGGGTCGTAGAAGAGAAGTATTTTCATGTGTCTGTTGGAGCAAATGGAACCCGTCGATTAACATCGCTGCATCTTTTAATCCGATGCATTTCATACCGCAGGTCAACGTGGTAATGTCTAATACACATGGATATGATGAGTCAAGTTGCGGGACCCTTCGTCCTTTCTTATTCGAAGGGGAATCATTGCCGTTGAATCTATGTAGCAAAAGGAAAAAAAACGATGGCAAACGGAGCAAAGGGAAATCACACAACAAGTAGCATCGATCACGTCCTTTTCAAAGAGTGACATTTAATGTGTTGGTGGGTGGTGGGCGCGACGCCAAACGAAATGTCAGAGGGCAAAGTCAAGCATGGAGGAAATAGGATAGATGTATATGGAGATACACGTATACCTTTTGCTCGTACGACGATGTTCACGTGTATATCCGTATACGTATATAAGTAAACGGACGTGCACATAGTGCACGAGTATGTATGTACCAGTCTTGGTGGCGACCGCAGAGCCTTGTAGGTGAAAACTAACGAAGTAACTTATACCTCTCGCGAGTGCCAGAGGTCTGCGCTAAGTGTACTCCACCTATATAGCTTATTCATTGCTCATGAGACTTAATGCACCGTATGTGCTTCCCCCATCCTCTCGGTCGCTAGGAAAACTTGCTTGTTGCATTACCGAGGTCCTCGATTTGCTGGAAAAATATAAATATTCTTCGGGTCCAATGGATTCGAGTGAAATTCAAAAGAAATCATTAAAATAACTTTCCATGATTTCTTGATGTATCGAAAAACATGACGTTTCATCTGTGCAAAGTAGTCGAGTGAATGAGAAACGTGGTGCACGTGGATGGTTAATGTATTACAAAACCGCGGAGAGATAATGAATGTTATTTCTGTGAATTTTACGACTTCTTGTACACTTGGGTAAAATAAGTTTTATTAGCAAATACGTATTATTGCTAATGGAGATTAAACGTTGAGTATGTAATTTGTAAGCTCGAATAGAAAATACCCTATCTCTTTCTCCCTCTTGTCAATCTGACCCTGAAAGGTGTCGCGAAGTTTCTCGCGCGGTTCAACTTCGAGCTAATCACGTATGTCTAAGTTTGGTTGACCGGAGAAGTAGGGGAGAAGAGGAAGACGAAAAGATAAAGGGAAAAGCAGGGAGAAAAAAAGAGAGAGATTGCTATTTGTGCTCAAACACGGGATCAGCGTATTGCACTAATGAGGTGACTGCCCTTTTCCTCTACGAATTGGCCATTTCGCGGGTAATAAAGCGTTCCCGAGCCGTGAAGCCGTATGTGTCGCGAAGACCGTCGTTAATACGAGCGATATACGGCACATTCTTAACGACCACGACCGACCAGAACGATGAAAGACCAAAGATGACGACAAGGACACGCGAGAGAAGCGAGTGGACCGCTCAACCACGACGGGAGATTTTTCCTCGCCGTCTCTCCTGCATATCTTTTTCATGCTCAGCGTGTTTCGCAAGGTCGCAACTAGTGTACAAGGAAGCCAGAAAATAAGCGACGTAAGGATCACGTTGCAACTGTATTCGACAAGGTTCGCGTTTATCGGCAACGCTCCTACTGCGGTCTCAGTTTAATTAATATCCGGTAATAATCGTAGTATGTTTAATATAGTATATTAGTACAGATCGTGGTAAAAACGTACTTTCAAGGAAATATCCTGAGGATGTCTCTTTCCAGCTGCAATTGAAACTTTAGTTTCGCGACGTTAGTAAATGTAAACATGCCGAGGATCATTAAATGCATCCTATTTAAACAGAGCATCGAGAAAATGCTGGAAAGCTACGGCGAACCAGAACTCTGTCCTCTCGTACTATTTTTGTTGAGTGGCAACTACGATGAAAAAAGATAATAATGAAGAAAAAAATCTCTCAGCATACCGATCGTTTTCTTCCCAATCAATTATCTCCCGACTCATCTTCCCGGAATCAATCGCGAATATTATTATGTATATACCGTTCCGTTTTACGCTTTTACAATGTCAAGGAAAAATATGTGGCGCTCGCGTTTATTATGGGCCGTAAAATCAAGAGGATGGCTGTTAAGATCCAATGGCTTCATAACGAGAGAGGCTATGCAAAAGGCGGAAAAGCGTGTCGAGGGATTTTCTCGAGTTTGCAAAGCGGAGTAAATTTCACGGTCGCGCAACGGGAAAATTTTTCTATGTGCACGTTTGTGATATGTGTATCCTTGGGGATAAAGTCTGGGGAAGATTTGAAATTGAGTTCATAAGTAAATAGAGGTATATTTAAGTGGACACCTCAGTGGCCTGTGGATAACTCGCAGAAATCGTGTTTACGGTGTGTATGTTTCGCTCTCTGTGCCGGCTCGTTGCGAATATTTTCTGTGCACGCTGGTATTCACCGTGAAGAATTCAAAACCGCGGAATGTCTTGGAAGAAGTCTTCGCGGTTTCGCTGTACGGGATGATCGAGGAAATATACAGAGTGTAACATCGAGCGGGCAACCAGAGCGTTCACTCACCCGCGAACTCTCATCGTTTTTCCAAGCTTCTTCGCAGCAGCAAAGAAATCTCTTGGCTAGGAGGTGCCGCTCGTCCTTTTTCAAGAATAACCAAAGAAAATAACGACTCGGTTATGGCTGCTACAAAGCGCAGCAGACGATTCATGGTGGTAGAAGAGGCGTAAACTTTTTCACGAGAGAGAAAAAGATAAAACTGGTACAAATGTTAACAACAATGCCGAAGTAGAATTATTCGTTTTATTACGAGTAAAACATTATAAAATAATGTTATTAACCAGTTTTTAGAACGGACTATTGAAAGGGAGAACAATGAAATACTCTGAACAAAAATTCCTCTCCGGTTAATTGAATCCATACTGAAATTATTCTGTTCCGTCCAAACTCATGTTACTCAAAACTAATTTTTATTTATCGTTCGAATAAATATAACGTCCGATGCTTGGCGACGATGAAAAAAAATGTAAACAGGACTGAAACTAGTTTTCAAAGGGTTAATAGCGGCATATAATGATGAACGATAAGTCCCGGTGTATATAACGTCGACGATAAAGTGAACTGAATGAAACGAGAAATCGATGCAAAAGAGAGGATATGGTTAGAGCATAGGGGTAGAGAGGTACAGATCGCGGTGTGTAGAGCACACGAGGGGTCGTTGAGTTCACGGTAAGTTCTCGTGTTGGGATAGGCCGAACGGGGATAAAAGGAGTTAAAAAAAGCATACCGCTGTAACCCATTACCATATTTACAGTGTGCGTTTTATATTGGCCGAGGTTGGACGAGGTCCTGTGGTCGCTTAAGGATGTATTTTGATGTGTATGTATGTAATATAATCATGTATGTATAAAGCTAAACACGTATATACATTGGTCGTCCATATAACTCGAAATAAATAAATCCATGGCTCACCCTGAATAAATCTGCGGTACGACCAGGCGCGTGCGGATTTCTTGTATAATGCAAATGCAATCATGTATCGTGAATATGGCTTAAAGGACATAGGGTAGGTTATATCTCAGAGATATGTCTAATAACCCTGTAAGGCGATCCGACGCTAAGTCCTTTTATTTTTATTACCCTCGAAAATTTGTTCAAGACGAATTGAACTCGGTGTCGCAAAGGATTTGAAAAAGCCTTGGATATTCTGGCGACGCGGGTTAGATGAAAGCGAGAAAGTGAGCAGCAGCCGATACGCTCCTTTTATTCGTCGTTTCGCGGTAAAAAGAGACGATGAAAAAAGTGTGGAGACTTACGAGAGTCATGAGAGCCTTGAATCAGGCGTTTCAGAGTTCGTGTAGTACCGATCGCGAGGTACACACGTCGGAGACTCTACGGTGAGGAATCGAGCGAGTGCATGCGACGACGGTAAATTTATAAACACGATATACATAAATATATGTATGTAAAGAGAAAGAGAGAAAGAATTACGATGTCTGCCCACGCGCTTCTGCATCGTCGGCTCCGAAGATTATTCTCTTTGTGCATTGCTGAATCGATCTCTCGTCGCGCCGATTTATTGCTAATTATCGTACGGTGTATAAAATGCCAAAGAAATGGAGATAGAAAGGGTGGCGAGTTGGGAGCGTATTCCGATGATACACCAAGTTAAAGCATCGACATTAAAACGCTCCCTCGATTTTCAAGCCTCTTTTTTACCGCACCCCGTCTTTGAACAGCTGAGAAATAATTTTACTTCGTTGCAGCAAGATCTCTTTGCTTTAGACTCTCGTTAAACGATAGATTCGATGATTCTACGAGATTATACAAAGCAAACGGGGTAAACGAAATCGCGAACTGTCCTTTTTTCTTGTTTTAACGAAAACTGTATAAAACCTAGCAAAAAATAACTACAAATTTGATTCGGATCGCCGCAACGCGGACATGATGTGTCTCTTTGAATTCTTCGTCAAATCGTCTCTTTTCCCGGTGTTCTTAAACCTATCAATTCATTTTCATCGACGAAGCAATATAATAAACCTTTCAACGAGCATGTACCGAAGTTGAAAGACGCGAGTTCAGCTCTCGCGGTATATGCTTTCTCTCTTAAGTATGTTTCACAAAGTCTTCGCGCAACGATAGGTACGCCATATAGAAACGTTGGAAAGAAGAGACGAATCGTGTTCGTACACATGTACAAGTTTATATATGTGTGTGTGTATGTTTGACGTTTACGTCATTCTCGATGAAAATAATTGATATCGGGTGGTAGTCGTTATTATACCAACAACAGCGGCGAGCATTACTTTCAAAATATTTCCTTTTTTCTCTTTTCTCTAGTTTTGTTTAATTTGCTCGTATACATCGAGAGGGAAAGCCTTCCAGAGCCTCGTCTGTCCAAGGAGTTAGGAAAAGGCTAAATCCACTGAAAGGTTTATTATACTATGCTGTATCGAGAATGCAGGAAAATAAGGGAGAAGACAGTGGCTCGAGAGAATTGTGAGGCATTAGTTCTTCTCGCACGTACCACATGCCTTCATTGAACGCGGATATGCTTTATAATAATGGGAATGCGGACGACGTCGTGTCATTGCTAATTCCCTCTTGGTTTTCTCTCTCCAACTTTTACGTTCACACAGAAACGTTCATGTACTCTTTTGTACTATTCGCTAAATCCTCGATACGGAACTCCTACAGTGTCTCTTGAATTCCATTCAATAATCATGAAAGATTTGTACGTGTCATAAAAAAAATTCATATAAATACCGATCTTCAACTGACGTTGTTATGAATCACAAACATTCCAAGAAGTACGTCGGAAAAACAACTAAAAATGTACTCATCAAACTCGTTAAAATCGCTTGATGTTTGCGAGATAAAATCTCTGTCTATAATTATATTGATAATTTCTTTTCGTTATGCGGAACTCTGTTTAGTCTATGGTTATAATTCTTTAAAAATATGAGCAAATACTCTCAAACCTTAAAACTGGATCGACTGGGCTGTTTACTTATTCTTATCATCGAGACTCTTTAACTCACCTGCAACAGAAGAAGAAACAAAACAATGAATAAATCGTCGTTCTCGAGAGAATAGTGGAAGATCGAAAAAGATTTTGAATAATAAATTAGTGTTCTATGAATAATGAGATTGAAAGACGGAGTCGTGAGGATCGAGATGTCTTTTGGTGATGAAAGGGACTGACGAGATCTCGTATTTTGATCCTCGATTCTTGAGAGACGGGAGATATATATCGAGACGGTCTGCGTGTGGGTCGAGAGAAAGAGAGAGAAAAAAAGAGAGATTCGAGCACACGAACGGCGCTAACGAACACCCGGGGTTACGCTCGCTCGTTCGCTCATTATCGTCGTTCTGGGAAAACTTCTTGATGATCTTCGATCGATATATACAGCTTCTGTTGACGAGAGAGAAAGAGAGACAGAGCGCGAGAGAGAAAGCTGCAAAGGAATGACTATGTGAAGGATCGAATGGCCACGGGAGAGTCGCCAAGGGGTCAGCCACATTCTATCTCTCCACCACGCCTGCCGCTGCAGCTTCAACTTGTCGTCCGATCGCTCTCGATCGCCCTCTCTTTTTATTTTCCTTCGTATAAAACGCGTGTGCGAGAGGTTCAATTGCGTTCATGAGGACACCGCGGCGCCGCGATTCTTCCCATACAACATCGAAAGAACGAGGATTCAACTCAGAGATTTAATCTTCGTCGATACGAAACTTTGATTAAAGGAATGAAATGAAAAACAGTTATAGAATATAAAAGCGATGTATTTTTCCTTCCGCAGACTTCTCACGTCATCATTTGATCCTCAAAAACATTATAAACATGAATGTTATGCCCTTGATCTTTTATCAGAAGGTTGGCCAAATATTCTACTAAGATTCCCTAATATTGGCATTGCGAGAATTCTAAATTTACGTTCAGCATTAAAAACATTACCTAATTAATTTTAATTAGTATTCATATTCATACTATGAATTAATCGATTCTGAATTTCAGTTTCATACGATAAGTCCGATCTTATTGGCAATTTCCATAATATTTCTCCAATTGAACATAAAAAAGTGTCAAGCTCGTGACACGAACTACAAAAGTACTTGAGTTCCCATTTTTTTAAAATCAGAGTATTGAAGAATAAGGGGGAATTGCGGAAATTATTATTATCAGTTTCTTTGATATCATATAGAATTGGAGAATGGCTGCAAAGGGCTTTTTAATGTGGATGAAAGGATTAACGAATATGATGATTGTTAATTAGTACGATGACTTGTGGCATGTGGCTATTCAAGTGAGCTATGCTGTGAGATTCGGTTGAGAATAAAAATTGGAGCAATACATCACAGCATGTATCTCTACAATGCAGTCTTTATGTATATAAATTTGTATACATGTATTTATTTATATATGTATGTATATATGTAGAGCTAACGTCGTATAGAGGTCAACGAAGATCGATGAGAGCGATGCAATGGAGCTTTTTCGTGCCGGCACAATATCTCGCTTCGGTTAATCCTGTTCTGATGGGCAGAACAGACCGGTGAACATATAAAGAAGAAGATGAGAGACGTAGAGGACGGCACAGAAGGAGGTATGCCGCGAGTAGAGATCGCGAGCGACGCGTGTGGTCGCCTCTAAAGAGAGAGCCTCGTAAGAGCTCGTACACATACAAACAAAAGTACATAACTTATAGTAGTTACGGAACAAGAGCACAGGCCAGAAGCTAGGATAGCCATTTGCCCACGGTTTCTCTCCTCCGACAAATGAGTAAAATCGAGTGACCCACCACATGCATTCGTGAATTTAATTTTCTTTTACAACTCTTTTCTTGTTCTGATTAAAATAGTCGGATTGCTCTCGATGGGACTGATTCGCGAGTTTCAAAACATGAAAACAACCGGAATTTTATCAGTTTTATTTCTTTTTATTGGTTTCAAAAATCCCGTTGTCCCATTTAAATGTCATGAAGTTTGATTAATTAATAATATTCGTTATTAAATCTGAAATACGCAGTTGAGATATTTAGCTCAATTATAATTAGACGACGAGGAAAATATTGGCTACAAAGTATGATTGTAATGCAAAAGATTTAATTGACTGTAATTAAAAGTATTTTGGACTTGATAGTCCATTTCTCTTTCTCGTGTCTTACGAACAGGGAAATGTGTGAAGCTGGGAAGGAAATAAATTGAGGGAGCGTGGTCTTCCTTGTCGCAATAAATCGGAGGTGTGGGTATTCGTCTTTTATCACGGGACTAATTCTACGCTTTTCTTCGAGGCTGTTTTCTATTATTTTCAGCCTTTTCTCCATTCTCCTATAAATTATTTTATAGTTAGACTGTTAGAAAGAGGAACAATTCTATTTTATAGAATGGCTCTCACTAATTTTTCTACAATAATAGATGATTAATTGACATGAAATAAATATTTAATGATATTTTTAAACTATTCGATATTTAACTTTCCCTAAACATGTCCAAATAGGTTTTTCATGAGCATTTTTACACTGATAATAAAGATTTCTCTATCGGAATGCTTGGGTAATATACCAATTAAAAATAACAGTTCAATAATAAAAATTCTCATTCGATCTGCCTTAACATATTTCAAGCCACGATGTTTTCCTGAAATTATAAAAAGTCAAAAGTCAACCATACATTTTTATGAGCAAACGTTTTATAACTAATTCACAAATAAAAAAGTAAAAAAAATGATAATTTCATCTTACAAAGCTATCGTATAATGAAGACATTTCGACCGCACACGCAGTCATGAGATTAATTTTATTACCTCGCCGATTAACTCCGCACTCTACGACTCGACGAGTCTCTATTTTACGCTCTATTTTACACAAGTTCCTGTACAGCGGCGATGTACCTCATTTATTTCGTGTGTCGAGCACCTGTGTCGCGTGTGCTAAGAATCCGCAGGTCACGAGAGAGAAAGAAAAGAGAGAGAGAGAGAGAGAGAGAGAGAGAGAGAGAGAGAGAGAAAGAGAGAGAGCAACCTACACGAAATACGATGACGCCGCGATCCTCGCGAGCGTTAATTAGCTGAGGAGTTCGCGCGGCCATATGCACACATAGATATAAAACAGAGCATAAGCATGTTAATGATTTTCAGAGGCTATACATGCACTCTCACGCGAGCTAAATTTACATCGAATTAACCACTGTATCTCGGTGAATGCTCATTGTCGAACGATTTTTTATACACATTTTTCATGTTTTTTTTTTATTCTTTTGCGGATTCTCTTTGCTCCGCAAGAGCTCGTTTCTGTCATCATCTTTTTTTCCACTCGTTGCATACAAGCTGTACAACGTAGTTATAGAATCGATATTACAAGCTTTTACCAAAGCTGGAGGTCGGTGGAGGGAGGCAAGCGCCAAGAGAACTCGGAGGTCGCTGTCTAGTAATCGTGACAGAAATTGTGTAGGAGCTAGCGTATGCAGATATTTACAAGAACCGCTCAATGTTTGTTACTTCTTTCTCTATCGTCTTTATCATTCTCTCTCTTCCTATCTCTCATGTTAAACAGATACAAAGTATACATATATATTTATATGTAAAAGGCACGATCATCGAGTATAGCAAAGAATTACACGAGACCCGGCGCTTTATGTTATACGCGTATATTCATACATATATCGGAAAGATACACGATCGCCAAGCGATCCGTATTTTTCAGCGTGGGAGTATATACTCGGATAAATCAATGATTACATCGGCAATTAATCAAACGTATGAGCGGGCACACGCACAATCAAGTTGCCGACTGCATATAAGCCGAGCTTGTAAAGAATGAAAATGGGGATAAAGAAACGCGTGTGACGAGGAAAAATATGTCGTTATATTACGACACGCCTCCTACGATCGTACAGCTGAGATTATTCGCCAGACCTAATATACGCGATCTATCTTAAACCTTTTTCACGCATATATATCTATATGTGTTATTATTGGAATATTATTTAATTAAACACGTTATTATTATAGGTAACGATGAATTTTTCAAACACCTACGAAATTTGTATTCGCACTTTTCCAATGGATATTTTCATATAAGTATAAGGTTTAAGATGCAGTGATAAAATTATATGAATTAGATACGATATTATCAGGGACATCAGGATGTTTTTTTCCTCTAGTGAATTTATTACGCGTTCTTAAGGGGTCTAATGATTTTTTAAATATCATATGCACGTCTACAATTTTTTGATTATCACAAAAACTCATCAGCGTTTATATCGACCGGATTCCGCGTTATAAATCGCTCGATGGATAATTGCAATCGTAAATATACACGGATAAAAGTATGTTTTTGATATCGAAAAGTGGACACATTTCACGACGGGGTACTCAAGCGATGAAATTTTCTTTAGTGAACGACAGGACAGGCATGTAGTTCACCAGGCATATGCGAACCTATACACGTTGAATAATCTACCTGTAGTTTGTTCATAATCGCACTTACATTTATAAATATGTGTATAATAAAATACATATGTGTATAAATATAAATGTATGTATAATTTGTTTTCCACAAGTGTGCAAGCCGGCCACGAGCTCGCGTATCACGACTAGATCGTTACACCCGGAGGGCCTATCCTGCAAAGCTTTTAATATGTAAATCTCCGGTGCGTGAGCGCCCGCGCGCGATCTCGCGGTCGCCGCGACGGTGGCGGGCTTGGGTTATCGAAACACCATCGCAGAAGCGCTCCAGAGTAGCCGCTATATATCTAGGATATTCAATATAGATAAATGAGAGTCTTTATGTACGTGCTACAGTAAAGATTGAAGATTTTATGAGGAACTTTCGAACGTTTTCTCGCAAGCGTGGAAAAAACCATTCGTTCGATCCGAGAAAACGTAAAAGGCAATAATCGGCTTTAAATTAATTAATTGTTCAATCAAGTTCATCGAGCGAGGAATAATTCGTTGAGCCCTCTGGCACATTTTATTGCTGAATCTGATTTTTTTTTTTAGTAAACTAGTCTCAGGCGGTAGTTTTTTGTTGTAGTTGTCAGTACGATAGAAAAAAGCTCCTCGCCATAATTCAGGTAATTTCGCGAGTTAAGTAAGGTAGCAGCCGCGTTTCACTCCTCTTTTTTCATCCCCTATATATTTCCTATTCGTTTTTTTTATCGATCGTACCCGATCGTCGCTCCTTCTGTTCTGTCTTACCGCTTTTCTCTCCTTCTCTTCCTCTCACTTATTAATGCGTTGTGATACTTTTTTTGTTTTCAAAGTGCGGTGAGAGATGAGGGTTATAAGTAATTACTTCGAGGCCGGTGTGCGTTAGTATTGGCACGACGTTTGCGCGCATTTTCGATCCCAACAGGTCGTCCAGGGGATGCGAAATCTTTCGTTTCACATGGGTATTTATATATACATACATGTTACGTATGTATGAAGGGATGCAGGACTCGACTTACTCGAGATATAACCAAACTTATAATTTAATGGTTAATTATATAAGGGTCTCGTCTCGGTGGTATGTGCGGGAGCGAATGAAGAGAGAGGAGAGAGAGAGAGAGAGAGAGAGAGAGAGAGAGAGAGAGAGAGAGAGAGAGAGAGAGAGCGAGGGTCTGCTATTCGTCCGAGCCACTGGGCGGACCCGGTGACGTGCAGGAATGCCACATCGAGGATGGTTCCGATCTCAAGCCACGAGAGACGTTCGCAAAGGTCCATAGATCGCTCTCGATTCATGGATCCAGTATGAATCGTTCTTAGGACCCGGAGCTCTCGATCTTCTCGGCTTCTTGATCACGAGAGCATACAAGAAGCAACAGAAGCCTCACGAGCAGTGCACCGATATATCCAACCCGTTTTCAAGCTACTCTTCAACTTCCAAAGATCCTTAACACACCTTACGAAGCACCGAACCATATATCGAATGTGGAGGAATGAAAGGACGTACCCCACATGGTTTAACACGTATTTTTATATGGATTATGGCCTTTCGCTTATACCGGCACTTGAAATACACGTGCTATTATGGAGTGTATGAAATAGCCAGTCTTTTATATACTGATCGCGTTCTCGACAAAGTGGACGAGTCAGCGAGGTCCAATCAGTGCGAAACTGTATAGCAAAAACAAATTTTTGTCGAATCTTCATTCCTCTGCTATATATGCAGAATATATACGTATATACATTCGAAGCAGGATGTTTAGTTACTTAAGGTAGTACTGTCGATACTGCAAGAGCCAAATGTATGCACCGTCATGTTTGACTTATGTAGTATTTAGAATAGGCAACGTCGCGATAGAGTGAGAGAGACAGAAATGGTCTGTTTCACTCGAGAGGTGTGCAAAAGCTATGCGTACAGACTGACAGGTGACGGGCGCATCATTATTCGGTTCTGTGTGTCAACTCGAAATAAAACATCTTTAAAATGTCAAAACCACGACAAGAAAAAAATCTACCACTGGAAGGGCCACAGAGTAACAGAAAAAATGTACCGGAAGAGATTGCAACAAATTGAACATTTTTAAATTACGCGCGCTGCAATTTAAATTGCAACAAATTGAACATATTTAAATTATCGTACTGCATGAACTACGATATAAACGTACATTTGGGATATTTATTTGCTAATTACTACTATCACATGCTCTCAAACTGTATTTTTAAGGATTTAAAATGTTCCTTATAATATTTTCTCTTATTCTACCCTTTTTTTTTGAAATCTGAACGGTACTTTTTGTAAAATACAATGAAAACTGTGATTTCTCATAAGACTTAATGTTAACTGTATAAAATTACCAATACCAATATCTTTTTTCTGGTTCTCTGTAGCCTCTTGAAAATTTAACGGGATCTTTTTCTTATCATAATCTATTGCTGCACCAGATTTAATTAAATTCTGAACGGTAATTCTAAAACCGACAGTATTACCTTGGCGGGGATCGACATTTTTTTAGTACGTTTTTGTATATCCGATTAGCCGGATTCGAAAAAATATAACAAATTCGAAGGTTTCATTGTACGAATAAATGCATTCTGAGCATTGTTTTTCCAGGAAGATATTTGATCGAACTTTGACTGAATAATGATAAGAAATAGATGTCACTCCTCGACAAAATTATCGTGTAAAATAACTGTACGTATCTGCAAGTACGTGTTTGAGTAGCATAAAGTGTAGCATGATGACCATCCGGCAAAAATAAAGTACAGAGTAAGTAAAAAGAAAAAAAAGCTTCCGTGTCTGTGAGATATTGGAGCGAAGGATCAGGTCCACGACCCTGAATTATCGATGTCGCGACGAGGGAACCGAAGAGAGATTGATAAATTGTGGGTGGCGACGTACGCGATGTTACGCCCGCTCTATTGTGACGCAGACTTTCGAACAGGGTGAAAGAAGGGAGAGGAGGGGGGGGGGGATGATTTTCAAGGGATTGTCGATGGATGAGGAAACGGCGTTGGATAGTTCGCTTTAAGCGTAGCTTTTCTTATACATAGTGAGAGAAACGAGCTGGAGAGTGAGCTAGAGAGAGGATATAAAGGAGAGACCCCCCCCCCCCCGTTCGATCAAGAGAGTCTCGAGAGTTGAACCTCTAGGCCGTTCCGCGTCCTCGCACACCAGGTGTGTCTTTCTCTCTTTGTGAAAGAGCGAGCGAGAGAGATGAACAAGATTCGATACTCTCCCTCCCCCCGGCGAAGAGATCGGCGATCGTCAAACCGATCACTTCGTTCGTTTTTCTCTTACATTTTTTTCGTCTATCGCGTTTTTCTCTCTTCTCTGTGTCTATTTTTCTTCCTCTTTGCCCCTTTTTTCTTCCTCTCGATATCTCGCTTAATCCGTAGCGCGAGACGTTCACCTGCCCTCTCGTCCTTCGTGCACCATCGATTTTCCGGCCTTTCGCTCGTGACTTACATTGACAGGCTTATACAAATTTTATATATATCTATCCACCTTTCAGGAATTTCTTATTTAATTATATAAATCAACTAGCTACTTCGATCGAATCGCATTGTAATTTTTATCACGGTACGCTCATTCACCATTTTATAAATAACTACAATTGAGTGTGAACGGTTAAAAAAAATTCGGTTCAATCAAATTGACGATCGGGAACACAAAATTCTTCATGGCGAAGCACGGCGTGCATGAGAATGAGTAAAGATTGAAACGAACCTGTACACACATATACATATTTGCAGTTTAATCTCGTTCCGGAGGGACAGTGACAGGACAGTCGGTTTTTGTCCGGATGAAAACAGGCTTTTAAGTGATACGACCGATATAGCCTGATAAATGTGTCACCGCGTGATACTCGTAAATAATTCACGGCAGTGCGATATGGGCAATCGTAATTAATTGTTTCAGCGTGAATGACGAGAATAAAAAAGAAAAATAAAAGGTTCAAAGTTCTTCGGAGTGTAGCCAAGTGAACGAAACGTTCAACCATGATCACATTCAAATGATATATATATGGATGCAGGGCATGTAATGTGCAATGAGATGCTGCAAACACCATTATAAGTACAGCAATATTCAGACAAAGTATCGTTCATTTTATGGGTTTAAACACTCTTTATATTCCTCCGAACGTGCTTCATACGCCAGGTTTATATCGAGTGGGAGAGCTAGATTTCTGTTTATGAATAATGCATTGGCGATTAACTACTGAGATATTATTCACCATATTTATTAAATGTATGTATGTGTATATTCACATGTGTATATGTAGCATTTATATGGCCATACATGGACGGTAAGTTCAGGAGACAGGGCAGATGTTTAGTTAAACGATTGTCCATTTTTTCTCCATCGATATATTCCAATCAGCCAAATAGGTAATAACTATGTCTCATAGAAGAAGACTCGAACAAATAGCTGAATGTTTCGATAAAAATAAATACTTCTCATGGAAAAATCATTCCTACCCCACAAAATATATAATTTGATTGTAAAATCGATATGATTTGAGTGACAAAAAATGCCAACAGTCATCGTATACGCTAGATGATCACAAAGAGCCAAATAATGTTCAAAACGAAAGAGACTTAAAAAATCTAATAGTCCGGATGGAAAGATCCCACAAAACCACACGTTATCCTGCGGAATATAATTCGCGTACGGTTTGTGTGCGTGACGAATTATTGGATCTGTGATCGATCGAGCTAAATGATCCCGCTGCATGATTAATTACTTACGCGCATTTTTCCGTCAGACTGAATCTATTAAACATAAACGGCGTGTATGTGTATGCGTGTACGACGATCGTTATACTGACTTTTGGAGTTCAATCACGGTGGATTTACATTGATGCCAGTAATTAACGCAATTCCTTCTAGACAACAATATATATGTATAAAATAAAACTTTTCTTCAAGCTTGGCGTCAAAATGTGCAACATATCTCACTGGTGTTTCTTTCAATAACTCGTGACTTGCATTAAGGTGATTCGGTAGAGTCTGGCCGAGGACGGGTTGAAATTCCGAACTTTAAAAAATAGAACGCTCAAAATTCCGAATTTATTTATCTAGAAGACAATACTCCTGGAAATTTACAATTCCAAAATTTTGTAAACAGAATTATTGTATAACCGAAAATAAAATTCCACTACAAAATTAAATGAGAATAATCATGGATCCGACCGATAAAGCGTCAACATGAAAATATAGCACGTAAAACATGTATCAACTTCTCATAATCAGAGAGTCCATACTTCCGAAAAAATGTAGAGTTATATATTCAAGATCCTGAATGGCGAAAGTTTTTACAGAGAAAAGTTCCGAAAATAGGAATATTCGTTAAGTGTAAACATCCTCATATTATATATATTTACAATAGAACGTGAAAGATGATCAATATTCAGATAAAATTCTACCGAGAAAGATCAAAACTCCGAAAAAATTTTCCCCGAAGACCGAAACTCCGAAAATTCATGCGATAGAGCAGTGGTGCTGCTATCTAAACGCGTCAGGCTTACATGCTATTTGCTTTATGTGTGAGTTTTCGGAATTTTGATCATTCTGAACGTTCTATATCGGAATCTTACACTATCTAAACTTGAGTTTTCGCAAACTGGATGATCGAAAATATGATTTTTGGATTCCAAAACTTTCGGGATCCTGACGAATCTCTTATTAGCTTTTATTATATTTAAACTATCTGATATAGTTCGTTTTCTAGAATAAAAATTTCGATAATTTGTGGCGTGTTTAATATTACATATCCGGAGTTTTGTGAGTCGAATTACTGGCCATTCAAATAAAGCGTTCATCTCAATCATACGATTTCTGAAAATTATCTTGTATAAGAAATCACATTTGTATCCTTTTCCTATCGCTACTCATACCGTTCTACATCATTTACAGTCAACTGTGTAGACTTTCGCTGGTATGATCCTTATGAAGCTTTCAGTTTCGGAACATTAAAATTAGGAATTTTAAACCGTCGGAACATTTAAAGTTCGGAATTTCAAACTGGCCCCGTCTGGCCGAGTCCAAATGTAGTCCATTATAACAAGATTATAATTTTAAAAATCATCTTCATTGAAAATAAAATTTACCAAATCGCGTATACTCTTATAAATCATGTAAATGATAATTAAAATTTAATAAGATATTGGCCTGACTAATGTAGTAACAAATCTGTGGATCGGTGAGAATGTAAACATAACCTCGAAAATTTTGCCGCACGATAAATTGAATACGAGAGGCTCTTCGGGTAGTTTTATTAAAGAAAAACAACTGAACCAACGTAAACGTTCACTCGAAGCTCTAGAAACATGCAATGAGTAGAAAAAACTTGGAAATGAAGCAGCTGGTGGCTAAGAAAGGCACTCGTCAAATTGACATTTCGTACTGGCGGGCATAAATGAGCTGCCATCTTGATTGTCTACTGACTTCCGAGAGAGAGAGAGAAGTCCGGGTCAAGCTGACAGAATTCTACTATGTGTGTAATTTTATTCGTGGTCTCTTAATAATTATACGGTGAATCAAATTCAATTTCTCCTAGAAGATGCTTCACAAATCGTAGATTAGAGCAATAAGTTTTTTTTTTTTTCGTGGGTTGCAAGACAAATTTTTGAGTATTCTCAAACTGAAAGTTCTAACCTATGCTATCGCCTACGTTCTCCTATAGTCACAATGTATTTTTAAAAGCTAACGTCTTAAAAATTACTCGGTAAAAAGAGTTTAAATTTCACCAACACGTAAAAAAAAAATATCTTCTTTTGATTCCATGCAAAAAAATATATGGTCACACGTGGACCCCAACTCTACCGAACTACCTTAAACGAGATTCTATCGATGAAAAAATAAAAATCGATCGTACAAGCAAGGAAGCCAAAATAGCCTGATCGTCCACACAAAACGTGTGACAAAGACAAAGTGTGACGAAAACATGTGGCTGATGAAAAAAGGAGCAAGAAAAAAAATCGATAAAAAAAGGGATCACGAGGAGCGGAATCATCAGACTTCCTATCCGCCCCCGCGCTTCTCTCTTTTTCCATTTGTTCGCCGTACTCTCTCGTAATTACAAGGGAGTGACTCGGCGCGACCGTCCAGCTCAAGTTTTACACACACACACACACACACACACACACACACACACACACACACACACACACACACACACACACACACACACACATATATATTTCTGTACAAACCGTATACATATATGCGAGATCTCTTCCCTCGAGAGCTTGCTCTTCTCTATACGTGTATAGATATCGATACAGCGTATTCTCATGCGGAGTTCTTATCGTCCTCGTGTGTATTCCATGGCCCTGAGGCCGCGCTCTTATTCTCTAACTATACTCTCCGCGATCGCAAGTCATTTAATCTCATGACACCGTTGATCGGCCTTTTTCTCGAGAGCTCTCCCAGCTATATCGTGTAGCTCCTGCTGCTGTTGTTGTCTTCTCTCGTCATTCTATCCCGAGCACCTGACCTCCCTGCCCTCGCAAATGTCCTATTATATATACACATATACTAAATATATGTATTCGTTTCATTAAGGATTCTTGGTACTGACTATATAACGGTAAGCAGTACTTACTGCTGATTTATTTTTTACTCTCCATAGTTTCTTCAATTTATCAAAGATTTAATGGGACACAAATGAACTCTGTAAATTGTGCATTATGATTGGCTTACGAGGTAGGCGTGCGGGACATTTTTACTTCTTTTTCTTTATTTATATCGAAGCTGTTCCCAATTTTTGAATTTTTCCAAATTCATGTAAGAAAAAATAAGAATAAAAACGGTGTTTTCTACGTATGCGCGTAAAAACTCCATATAAAGCAGCCATGATCTTGGGCTATCTAGTTTAAAATACATCGAAATAAGATACTCAAAAAATATAAAAAACCCGATTTCGTTTCTTGGATTCTGCAAAATGTTTGGTGTCTTCTGAAATTACTGTTATTATATTTCATTTCAAGTTCCAAATCCAACGAGATTTCGGTCTCATCATTATAACGTACGCAATGAAAGTAATTATGAAGTAGTATATAGATCAATTGAACTTGAATGACAATCTTAAAGAAAGAATTTAGGTTGTGATGTACCGAAACTTCAAACAAAGATACGTTAATTTTTTATACAGCAATTTTTTCAGAGATGGAAATCATGGGGGCGAGGATCGAAGCGGTTATAGGCGCGCGCGTATCATCAGAGGCCACGTGGCGTGTGCGCGTTCTCGTGATTGCAGAGTTCGCGGTCCGTCATTACGTGACCCGGTGGTATGACCTTTTCGCGAAGGCCCCAGCGGCCGGCACGCTACACGCGCGTTATTCGAACTCGCTGTTATTCACATACGTAGTATATCTTCGTTTAACCCTTTATATATCGTCCCTCCTTTTCCTACACTTTGTGTAGCGTAGAGGAGATATGCCGCGGGAAACTTATACATAATCTTGGATCAAGATGATGGTAGATTTGTCCTCGAGCGAAAGACAACGGTGATATTGGGAAACACGCATGTGGAACGTTCCAGATTTAAGAAAAAAAGTAAGATTGCGGTTGGAACATTTCATGCGCGTCTTTAACAAAAGTTAAGGAATCTTTGGAATTCGTGGCAAGATTATAAAACGGGTGTTGGTCCAGAGCGTATTGTAGTACTATTCCAATTTTACGATATGCCAAACATACACACGCACACAGAGATACGTATGCATATACAAACGTACGTCATGCTTAGAACCAAGACTCACATTTTATCTCGAGGAGAGTTCGCGAGAGGAAACTTTACTCGAGATTCGACCTTAACGCTTGTATACGCGGCAAATCCCGTAACGGATATCCTATATCTTTGGAAAGGATCTTTTGCTGGAGTTTTTCACGCTATTTCACAGTAGATCTCTTACAAGGTGTACATGCACATATACGTATGTATATGTGTGTATGTATAGGTGTTTATGTACACGAGAACGTTACGCGGGCTCTCTGTAAGTGAGATAAAAAGCATCGTCAATAAACTGACCGAGGAGTGCTCCGATGGATATACAATCGACTGCTTGGAAATAAATAGACGTAGCCCGCATGATTTTGCGGATTAAATAGCATTGGTTACGCCCTCCCTTCCGACAGAAGACCTTGCAAATGTATCATGTAAGCGGTATTTGAAAGAAAACTGGGGAAGGGTGAAGTGAAAAACGTCGATCGGGATTTATCCAAATGACCTTTGCTGCCCAGCACATTGTATTGCTCGTCATGGATATAATTAATTCGTGCAGTGATCATAGCACGTCAGTGAGAGAAAAAATCTCATCAGAAAACTGCTGCCACGTTTCTAGAATAATATTTTCCATCAGCCTCCTCGATCACAGTCCCTGTCATTGAAATATTGCGCGCACGTTACAGTAATCCTGTAGATAATAAAGATTGTATCTTGACGATATAAACAGTGTAATAACGAATTATAATAGTGCAGAAAAAGTGCACAGCACATAAACTTTTGTCGATTAACCTCCAACGTCCTTGAACTCACTTCTCTGTGGACATTCGCGCAAACACTTGATCAAACTCAATTATACAAATGACCTGGTTGTAGCACTGAATAAACTTTGTTCAAAAAAAAAAAATGTCTTGGATATGCTTACGTAGAGATCTTGATTCAAAAATTCACGAAACATGTACAATTGCAACCGAACTGGTAACGCATGAGGATAATTGGTTGAAATTTGCGATATCAGAACGGAAACGACGTGTTCACGCTGCCGTGGGCAAAAATTAAATTCATTATCCTTCGTTACCTGCGACGTGACCCGCCAGATCTCTTGTCGACTTATATGTACATGTATAAATATACACGTATGAATGTTGACGTATATTATAGTCCGTATAAGCCAGGCGATATACCGGGGGCCAGTCGAGGAGGAGTTAAGAGAGTCATGAGTTGCTCCCACAGAGGATTCGACCTCGTGACCCTATCAGCCGGGCCCCCTGGCTCTTAGGGAGTCTATTGTTTATAGCGGTGAAGTGTGCAAGGCGCGTATCCCGCGGGGGCCTCCCGAAGACGGCACTCCAGGCCCTCTTCGCTCTTTCACTCTGTACACGGCTCTCTGCGCCGCTATTGTTTTCTTCGGCCCTCATTGTCTTTCGGCGTGGTTATATACACGTATATATCTGCGGATTTTGCAGCCGAGAAACTCGGAGAGACGTGACATACTGCAGTATATATCCGTAAGAATTCGTAGCTAAGCAAGTGCAGTGCAGTCTAAAGCCGGCTGCACCATCGCTTCTATATTGCCTCGTAATTCATAAAGAGTTATAAAGCCCGGACCGTCCCAATTATTGTCAAGTAATTGCTCAATCCGTATCAGACGCCTGTCGATAAAGCTACTCGAATAATTGCTCCGTTAAGCTAAACGATCCACGAGAATAGAGCGACAACTACATCGACCTATGCCAGACGAAGAGTACATATACATAGACGTAGGACAGTTTACACGTGACCTCATCGTTTGCTATACCAGAAAGTACTTCACCTCCCTGAGCAAAAAAGAGAGAGAGAGAGAGAGAGAGAGAGAGAGAGAGAGAGAGAGAGAGAAAGACAGCGATAGGCAGAACGCTAATTAATCGCCACTTTCAGCAAATTGCTCGTGTTCTCCCCGAGCTCTTCCTCTTTTATTACTATTATATATATGTATGTATACTATGGGCTTTGTGTACTCGTGTCGTGGAGAGATGATGAGGAAGAGATTTTTTGCTAGGACATGGAATGCGGTCAGAAGTGAAGGATCTCATTGCACCCAATTAGCTGTCTAAGAATACAAAGTACGATGGTACGAAGTTTTTTTCCCCACGATGAAACTTGTATCAAGATGCAAATGTTGACTTCGATTGACAGCAGTGGTGATAGCCACAAAAAAAAAATGAGAGAAGAGCGTGTAAAATTGAGAACGGAGTCACGGAAGATCACGCGACAGCGATACTTTATGATAAAATGCATACATGTACGGAGAATGTAAGATGGAAAGAGCGGGAAGCGATGCGTGGACGCGGATGAACATCGACGGCGTAATAACAGTGATCGCTGCTGGGAGACCAGGAAAAGTAAAAATAAAAGAAGAGAGGTTTGTGGCGCGACGATATACAACTTCGTCTTCCTGTGCTTTAGTGTTTATGCAGGTATACTCCCTTGAACGGAGTACATATTCCTCGAGGAGGGTTGCAACACCAGGTTCCGCCCTTTCCTCATCCCTACTCTTCATTCCCTCACTGGTAAACGCTTGGGTCACATATACACTCGACTGCCATCAACTTTTCCATCCTCCCGTTCCTTCATAAACGTCCTGTGGTCCTTTTTGGTCCTTTATCTTCGCGCAGGTGGCTACATAATGTATCATGAAAGAACCACGAAGAAGAGGGAGAGAAAGAAGAAAAAAAGAAGAAAAAAGAGGAGAAGTTATCGGCCGCAAGTTCAGAATGCGATACACACGCGAAGACACGACGCTCGCGCACGCGGCCACATCCTCTAATGACAATGTAGATGTGGATCAGCGTAATGATGATGGCTGGTCTCAACTTGCTTTTGCATGCGATCTATAACAACCTTTTCTCCACTTTTTTTTATTTGCTTTTTCAGCTCGTATAAAGAAGCGAATGGTGTAGACGCGTTCAAGTGCATCCGTGCGTAAATTCCTCTTGGACGATGACACTATACGGAGTTGCTTGGAAACTTGTCGTAGGAAACATCGAACGACGAGTTCTTGAGTAAAATAAAACTTCATTCGGTTTTCGATTGATGAATTCGTGAGAAATTTCATCGTTATCAAGAGTAAACTATATCTAAAAGGTTTCCGTCATAAAATTGATTTATCATTGACGAACTGCAGAAAAATTCCCCTCAATATGCTATCCGGACTTGTCCACTGTAACACCGAATCTGCACCAACGGGTAAAAAATCCTTCAGCCATCTGTCGTGCAGTCCAATTAAATCGGCATTTGCCGGTGGATTTCTTCGAAGATTCCTTTACCCGTGGAAATATGTGGATTTGGAAGGGGGTGCGCGATTGGTACATTCGCGTTAAAATGCGAGTGCCAGAGGGAAGTGCAAGATGGGATGTTGAAGAGGACCACAAGTCGGTATTCATTGGGAATTTCTTGGAACGCACGGAGGAACCGTCAGCACCGTACAGAAAGCGAAGATGAAGAAGGCGATGAAGAAAAAGAAGGAGAAGAGGAAGAGAAAGGATAAGAAGAAGAAGAAGAGGAGCCCAAAAGAAGAGGAACGATAAAAACACGTGAAAGAGGAAGAAGAGAAGGCGAATGGGGTAGACGAGCGGTGTGTTGCAGACGCACGCGCCGGGGGCAACCAGGAGGCCTCTCTCGCGCGCGCTCTGTAATCACTCCTTGGATTCAGCGAAGAAAGAGAGAGAGAGAGGAAAAGAAGTGCTACACATGAGCTGGAGTCTGAGGGGAATCTTTCACGTATTTAAGGACCTACACACATATAAACATGTATTACGACTACATATGCAAGCCATTCTTGGGGAGAAGGGGTGAGTGGAGCTCTGCATCACGTATACAATTACTATATTGGAAGGGGGAAACTCTCTC
The DNA here is from genome assembly GCA_963989365.1 of Rhimphoctona megacephalus. Lineage (NCBI taxonomy): Eukaryota > Metazoa > Arthropoda > Insecta > Hymenoptera > Ichneumonidae > Rhimphoctona > Rhimphoctona megacephalus. Next base: position 15,099,621 of record OZ022417.1, read on the forward strand.
GCGCGATAGTCAGCAGCGAGAGACGAGAATATGTGCGCTCAGCACCGAGACGCATCACCTCAAGAGATGCGCTCGCGCCCGAGCACGCGAGTGCATACTAATTCACCCCCACGGGAGCATTGGATATTGCGATTATGTTGGTTGAATGTGCAGGTATGTGATCATGATGTTCGTACATGCGGATACACACTAAATGCGCTATCTGTATGCTCGTACTGAAAACCGAGTCGCTCTTGCTGATGCTGCATTCAGATGGTATTTATATATAGTTATATATATGTGTGTATATATATAGAAATATTCCCTCGCAAACAGCACTTGAGCCCAGTACACATCTGCGTAATTGTCCCCGCCGGCGGCATTCGAGACTGAACGCGCCGAGAGGAACCTCCGCCCTCTTTGCCGGACACGGTAAAGTCTTGTCGTACAGTATGGTACAAAAATTCTCTGCAGATTTCGTGGTCCTGAGAGCAGGTTTTATAAAGAGAAAAATCAGTGCGGCAATACAGATTTTCCCTATCAAATGAATTTTTTTGAGGTTGCATGAAATATGTTTTAGGTTTTTATAAATGTTTTCGAATCAGATAGGAGGCAAGATTTTTTGATTTCCCTGTGCGAAACATGAGGATTGCATGATATTCGTGTTCGCCGAACGAAATATGTGTAAAGCACTCTTTCGCTGTTTTGTGGTCAAGAAACTTTCTCTCTTTCTTTCATATCTCGCCCGAGGACGTGACGCCGAGGACTGTAATGATCGGCGTGTTGCGTGATTTATTTTTGGAAACTATACGAGATCTCGTGGCAAACCGCGTTCTCATTTTTTCAGTGCTCTCTTTAGATAAGGACCGCGTTTGTGTATGCGAGAAAAACGAAATGCGTCCTAAGTGCGTGGGTATCGTACAAGAACGCGAAACCCGAGGGGTAGAGAAAGAAAAAAGATGCAGAAAAAGAGAAAAGTCAGCAGACGCGGGAGGAGTTAAACCCTGGTCTCGCGATTCGTGCCCGGAAGGAATGTCTAGGACGAGACCCCAAAAAACACACCACTTTGCAAATTTTTATCCTGCTCTTTTATCTCTTTCTTCTTTTCTCTACGCTGTGAGAACCCACAGAGAGAGAGAGAGAGAGAGAGAGAGAGAGAGAGAGAGAAGAACTCGTCATTGTTTTCTACACGTTCCAGCATAATTCCTTATGCTCTCATTATATATATACGCACTAACACAGACCGGATAAGACGATGTCCCGAGGAAACAGAAAATAAATTGAGGCTCTCGCGAGATATTGTATATATGCTATACCACAAAAAGAAAGAGCGAGTTAGATAAAGAATTTGAGAGAAATGGATGAAGAGCATAATAATACCGTGAAGAAGTAGAAATTTCAATTTAGAAAGAAAAAAGTAGAAACTTAAAACAAAAATGTATTGAGAATTGCCTCAGCATGATCATTAGAAGTTAGACGAGACTTTTCGACTGCTACCCTCAAAATTAACTGCATTCCAATGAAAATTTATGCAAAATACAAAAACGTTTCAGCCTTTCGAGAGTTTCGCGAGTGGGAGATTCGTGACCCAAAGGAGATCGAAAAGTCGCTCGCGGTCTCGAACTTTTCTCTCATCTCTCTCGCTCTTTCTCTCTATATCTCTCTCTCTTTCTCTCTCTATTTCTCTTTCGGAACACCATATTTTTAATGTGCTAGAAAAAGTTCATCTCACGCTATTATTCGCTTCATACGACTGTCTTTTTCTCGCGGTGACGCCACAAGCGTTCAGTCACATGAATAACGGGTCTTGTACTACCGATCTGTTCTATCGGCGAGAAATTTCTGGCGAGTGTGCATCTCGAGTTGCACGATCTTTCGACGTATCCTCAAAAGTATACATAGGTCTATGTATACATGTGCATATAAAAGTTAACAAACACCTCGACGATATGTAAGGCAATGTATAACACGAGCAGGGGGAAGGCGAGACACAAGCGACGTCCAAATCGTGTTAGAAGCAAGAGAACACATATGATGTGTCTGTTCGATTTCTCGCGGGATCTTCGCGGTCGCGTTTCTAAATCATGTTTTACCAGAGTTCACGCGCGATATTTACACATTCTCCTCACTTCACCCCCCCTTATGACTGTGTCAAGAGAATAACACACCGCAAACATAACGAATAATCCGTGAGGATCTCCGAGCTGCGAGATACGTCGTCCATTATCCCAGTTTATCGTAACACACGTTTTGTAAAACACGGTCTGTACGAAAGCGATTTACCACATTGTGTTTCTACTAATGGTCTCAAATCCAATATCTCTCCTATATTACGTGGTTGGTGGTAACCATCTATCGCGTTCTAAGTACCGAACACCGTTTTATAATTCGTTCAATATATTTATGCTCTCTCAATATATGCTGGCATATGTGTGAGTTTATTTCGGATCGCTCACGTATTCGTGTTTCTCGCAAGTTCCGTGTATTACAACGTGTAACGCGAGGAATTAGTGTTTCAGTGAAATATAATGTGCAATAGTGTGCAAGTGCACGAAAGTTCGAGGATTATTTAACTCGGAGTTCGCGTTGGCGCGTCGTTGAAAGTGAACCACACACGTGGCCACGTTTCGAACGTTTTCCTTGCAAGAATTTCCCTTTGCACATAGAGCTTTTGCTTGTATACATCGACTACATGATCTTACACGGATACCGAAGGTTCCAAGTTGGTAGTTATGGATATGTAGATCGCGTTGTTATAGTAAAAGTGCCATTTGGCCTAAGGATTCGCGACCAAGCATCGATGGCTACGATCCTATTTTGTGTTTTGGTTTTATTTTTATTTTTAGCCCTCAGTCTGCTCGTCTCTCGATATTCATGTAAACGTAGCTTCGCGTTACGTTTGCTCTCTATGGGAAAGTCGGTTCGAGAGTATCCGAGAGATCTCCTCAAAGCATAAGGTGAACTCGTGCCCCGGCTTTGTATACCTTAGCCTGGGGAACGCGCTGGGTAATAAATCTCCGGCACACTCGAGGTGGAGAGACGTCCGTTCGTTTTCCTCCACCAACTGCTGCAGTTGCTACCAATATGTGTATATATGTATATAAAAGTAAATATCTACACACAAATGGTGTTGCGGTTCTCCAACTACAGCTTATGACAATGTGTTTGTCCCTGGTCTGTATTCGCTTGAAAGCCCCGAGTTCGAGGAGCGAAACTATGACTTTTTTTATGTTGCCTAGTTTTATCATCCAACGTGCGATCGAACTAGAACTGTATAAGAGTATGAGGTATTCATAGAACTCAAAAAAGTCACACCAAACCTCTGATATTCAAATACAAAGTTTCAGATTGCACTTTGTATGTCGACGGATATGTTGATATTTTATGAATAAAGTTGTCATATACTTTCTATTTTACAGGAGCGAGAATATGCTCAGGAATTCTATCAGAAGTGATATATCGTGCGAAATAATATGCATAGATAAATCAGCGAATCTCGCCTTACACACATGATAAATGGACGATTCACCGTTCGATGCAACAATTCGTCCTCGACGAATTACAACGTCATATAGATTTTTCATAACATTTACAACGATGAAAACAAGATAAATAACTTGTCAAAATTAGTAGTCACTTTGGCAGAAATCTTCGTATTTGGTACTAAAACCCAACGATGTTCTAAATAAATAATTTGCGGTCACAAATTTCGGGTGTTTTGAGCAAAAATTACATCTTCGATTTAAGTTTTTTTTTAATCCTGATTTTTTATCGTCGCCAGTTTGTACCGCAACTGCGGTAAATGGCCGTTCTCGTAGGCAAGATGATCCTCTGGCCATGAGGTAAAATAAAGACAAGCACACCTTGCAATTTCAACGAGAGCGAAGGATATTATAATTTACTTGAGATAGAAAGAGCGAAAGAGAAGGGAAAGAAAGAGAAAGAGAGAGAGAGAGAGAGAGAGAGAGAGAGAGAGAGAGAGAGAGAAATGATACTGAACCAATTTCAAGCATGCTCTCGAGTTCTAGCTTTGGACCTGAGGGCAAATGAGGGTTGAGGTCAGCGGTAGATCACATTGTATATATACATATATAGAAAGCATAGTCGGGAGTATTTTCTCGTATACCGCAGGGGGTGAGAGGCGCGGGAAGCGAACGTTGCATCTCGAGGGGGTCAGAGCGATGATGCAGTTTTCGCTCGTGCATTTGCTGCTGCTGCGGCAGCGAAGCCAATCGCAGTATAACGCTCGGTAGACTCGGAAGGTGACGTTATTAATTGGTTGATGGGTATAAAATGAAAAATAAAAAGAAACAAAAAAAGCATGCACGTGTGCACGTGCAAGTTGGAGAACGAGTACGACTGGAGTGTGCAATAAGAAAGGGGCACGCATTCAGAGGCGAGCAGTTCCATTTTCTCTCCCCCTTTCGTCTTTCGGGCCACCATTCCTGTCTGACCTCCGGCTCATGCCTCACCGAGAGCACATAAACACACAAACACAGGTACACGGTTGGTCGTGGTTTTGCCCTGGTCAGCTCGGAAGATCTCTACACTTCTGTCTGTGGTTCAGTGCCCGCGGGGAGTGGTCAAGTTCCTCCGTAGCTCCGGCATTGCGGGATTAATTATCATTACCATCGTGAGCGGATTGAGATCATCTGTGTGTCTGTGTCTTCATATATATATCCTTATATCTATATGTATACAGACATGAACTTATATATATGAGCATTAAGCTGGAGAGCAGTCTGTGTTGGAAAGTTGTGTGCAACGATGCTTCCTCGTATAGAGGTGCAGAGTACGAGGCTACCGCACCCGTGAACCGACCCACTTTTGGTCGTCTTCTGTATATATGTATATGGATGATAAAGATACTGTTTGGAAAAGTTGAAGTCCGTCTCGAATGTACAGGGAAGATGTAATGAAAATCATAAGGCAGGAAAAGAAAATCCCTCCGTTCATGGAATTAAATGCATTCTAAGCTGGAATACTGTATGAAGCGAGAAAAACGAGAGATGAGGCGAAATGGGACATTTTGTAGAGCGCAAAAGTGCTAAAAGAACACAATCACAGAACAAATGATCGATGAAGCTTACGGAAGGGAGGAATAAACAAAAAAAAACTGGTACTAGCATCGTAGGTCAAAAGATCCATCAGGGGAGTTCCGTTTCGCGAATCTGCGAACCTGCGATGGTTTCTCCCTGAACCGATTCGAGTTTTCCTCCTGGTTTTACCCGAGAAACCATTAATCGTACGTAGAATTCCCCCGCGTCGAAACGGTCACCTGACCGTACTTAACTATCCGTTTACTCGAGTGGTATTCGTGAGGACGGTAGTTAGTAATGGCTATATAAATGCGAGAGGAGAGCGTGTACAGTCTGGATATAGTCTCGCGAGTCTGTCTTTAATCGTATCGGACTTTCAACATTGCGTTAGAATCAGCGCACGCCTATGTGCCCAAGATGTATTCAGGACTGTGTCGAGTTTAACATGCTTCTGTTCCTCAACGCGAGATGCTGCTCTTTCTCTCTTTCTTTTTCTTTTTCCATCTTTTGCTCCAGCTGTAGGAGTGTATAGTTCTAGTTGCAGAGTACTCGCGATCCTTACGTGAACGGCTAACGATGCCCATTAGAGCAGCATCGCCAAGAGCCATATACCGATACAAATGTATAAAACATATACATGTATGTATACTATTACGTACAAAAGATTCAGTGTAATGGTAAGGTTTCCTCGAGTCTTCCAAGTCTACCTGACTAATCGTAAAGCGCACGACTCCATACCTCATGCAGATCGACTATTCGTCTTGGCCTATCCTCCAGTTTGTCAGCCGAATCGATTCGATAAAGATACCAGCTGTCTATGACGGTCCGGCTTACCACACACCGCAATATAAAATCGTGAGCGCTTCTCTCGGCACGGCGTAACGATTCGGAATACTTTATACCATGTGCAGAGCAACGTATCTCTCGTCTTTTGGCATATAGTGAAACTTCTATTTACCAAAAATAAAAAGAATATCGGGACGAGAGTACACACGTATCTTTTCGAGAAACGCTTGAGACTCGACGCAGCAACATCACGAGAAAAAGAGAGAGAAAGAGAGAGAGGACGAGAGGGAGATAGAGAGAGAATGGAGACAGGGAAGAGGATGGTAACCCTCTTCAAAAGGCAAAAGGATCGTTCACGACGTTTCTACACGGGAGTGGACACACTCTCCAATCTTTTTTCTTCATCTTCGATGGACATGGCCTCCTCAAAGTCACATAAGAAGAAGAGAGAAAGAGAGAGAGCCCGGAATAGATGGGCGTCTCTAACGAGTTGACGATGATTGGAGAAAGAGTGTATTTTACCATCGGTCTTGTCTTTTACATCCACGTTGAAAGGATTCGACGGATGACATGAGACAGGACGGACATCTCCAAGGGAAAATATTTGTATATTCTCGATGAACACGAGGAATTTTAGATATGGATATAATTTAATTAGGAAAACATTGATTGGAGACTTAATTATATAGAAAATGTTAATAAATGATTAAAGAATTTCTGAGTATCAAAAAATAGTCACGACAAAGAATATATTTTAATGATTATCAGAAAAAAAATTAATTTGCCATTGTTGAACGTTGCTGCACGTTTCCTCGCGATATCCTTCCCAAGGTAATATTTTTCTCGCAATTATACGAATACAATTGTTAGATTTTTTCGAATGGTTTCCAAACGTAATTGTTAATATAATCAACGTGAAAAAATCAAGAGTTTAGTAGGACGGAGAGCCTCTGATGCCCCACCCAAGAAATTTCTCCTCCACGCTTGTAACCCAGTGACCCTCGGGTGGTGTATATATCCCTACTGAGAGATACAAGTCCGCGCCGAAGAATCATTATATTATTTTGCAACATTCCACTCTCTCGTCGGCGTGCCCAGTGCGCGATTCGACCTTTATCTCTTACTGTCCGTATTACTATTATACTGTACTAATAAAAAACACAGTGAATATATACATACAAATAAAAACATATCTATAGATAGGAAATAAAAGGACGTAATCTGAATTACTCCCCGTATTATATCGCAAAGGGTTAGGTCTTTTTTTTCAGCTGGAGACTTGATTTATAAACATACAGGATAGATTTGCCGGGTGTGCAGTTCCATTACTTTCTATTAAAGGTTATCTCCAGAGTTCATTTTTCCCCAGCGTTACCGGTTCGACCACAAATTTAATGGCGAAAAAAAAAATCCATGCGGTTAAGAAAAAAATATATGAATCATTGATACTTCGTCGAATCAAACAGACCCAAAGTTATAAAAGAAGGAGATCCAACACTTCCATGTGATTTGCATATAGGATCGCGTCATCAACGCGGCTCGTTGGTGAGATCGAGAAATCGATGCGAAAATCGATCTCTGTGAGATCGGGAAATAAAAAATGCGGCATGACACGGTGTGGGAGTGCCTTGGGACACACGTTGCTCGAAGAGTCAGACGGTACATCACTGGGATTTTACAGGGAACTCTTATTTCTAAGCGTGTATACATGAACTGTTGAATCTCTCGTTGAGGCTTTATAATCGTATCTCTCGAATAGTACGAGGTGACGCAAGACGAAAGAAAAAGAGGGGAAGGCACGAAGAGAGAAAGAGGGAGTGAGAGAGGAAAGCATGGCAACCCAGATCTGTCACTGGTAACACGACGCGATCGCTCGCGTTTGTATATCAATGATCCTAAACTAGATGGACCAAAAATCTATGTTTTTACACAGAACCTTACGCCGCTTTGACTTTAATCGAAGGATTTATATGCGAGGAAGGAGAATCATGGATATTTATAAATATATATATATATATACGTTGGTACTACGAGAGGGGAAGAATAGATTGAAGTACCATAAAGAGCGATGCAAGCAAAGTAGTCTCGCCGATTCATCAGTACTCAGCCATGCATATAACTGTGGAAAAGGACCGCACGATATTAGAGTATCCGAAGAGAAAATCGCCGAGTTCGCGCGCTATAGACGATATAATTTCGCGATTCCGTGTGCTCTCATCTTCCACAGCAATGAAAAAAAGGGAAGAGGGAGGGAGCAGGGCAATCATCTTCACCAGATGCTACGAGAATTCGCTCGAGAATGGAATCACGCCGCCACGATCACTTTCGTAATCGCTGCACATCCTTCAAATGATAACGAGATATATATAAATACACGTGTCGAAGACCCATAGGGAAAAAGCGTTAATCTTGTGATGTAAATTTACGAAGATGGTTTTAGTTGCAGAACTTTTATTCATTGTAACCAAAAACTGCATTTCTCTGCTTTTGCTAAGTTTTTCATTGAAATGCCACCACTGATTGAATTGAATTCTTTTTATTTGTTTACCATTATCAAAATAATGATTTGGCAATTGTATATTTATTGAAATTTAATAACATAATGTAAATAAACGAATGGTGTAAATACCAAATGAATGGTGTAAATAAAGGTTGTTTTTCCTAGCTGGTATTTTTGATTCATCCTTGATTCATATTACGATACGAATCAAGGATTTTTATTTCGTTACAACTTTTAGGATTTCGTGTATGATTTTTATTTTGGGACTTCTATCTGAGTTTTGGAATCTCGAGTCTTTTTTGCGTCGCAAAAATCGAGCAGATATATGACAAGAAAAGAGAGGAAAAAAGAGCGAGACAGGGAAAAAGAGAACCTGTGCAGCGACGGCGTCCTACAACCCGAAGATTTTAGCGGCGATAAAACACGAAAAAAAGCATCACAAGCAGGAGTCGCCTGAGACGAAGGTATAGCAAGAGGGGTGGAAGTATCGGTGTAATTAAGCATCGACCTATAACGAGCAATAATTAGTCATAGGCCTAACGAGTAAAGGATAAAGATTTATCGATAGGTTTCGCTGATATCGCTGAAGTCCGAGAGACACCCACGCGGTGTCACGACCATCGAAATATTTCGAAAGCAGCCTTAAAAATACTCAACACAATTTAAAATTCCTTGGCAGATAAAAACAAAACGAACAACCAAGAAAAACCTCAATAAAACGTAACAAAAACAGCTGAACAAATTGACGCGTATACTAAAAAATGCAATTAAACTCCTTAAATGTTAAATTAACTCGACTCGACTGACACACATCGCGAAAAAAAGAAGACAGACGAGCTGGAACGTATCTAGCGGAAAGAAGGACAAGTAGAAATAAAAAAAAACTGGAAAGTCGATCAATTAGTTGGCGGATTGGAGGAAGAGGCATAGTGGAATCCCGTATACTAAATATAGGTAATACAAGAAATTAACGAGAATCGAACAGTCGAATAATGTTCGTTGTTTCTTTCTCTCTCGCATTTCAAAGAAAATCGGACATTTTATCGGAGTTGAATCGTACGTGGAAGTTGCACAGGCGAGTTCCAGACCAAATGATCCTCTTTCCGCTGCATGTGCGCCCCGGATATTGAATCCATGTATAATATTGTAAAACGATGTTTACACACATATATATTTTGCTGTACACAAATACATATATGTATATATTTATAAAGTCGTGCACGCCTCGAGGTCCGTTATCGGGGGGAACGGTAGCGATCAGTCCGTTAGGAAAAAGTGTACACTGGCGGAGTGTCGATCGGGAGCGAGTAGCACGATCAGCACCAATATACTTGCTTATGTATATATATATGTATATTTATATGCTACGTATACCGATGTATTTCAACTTGACTCCACTGGTAAAAGCGTGGCTCGGTAGCCAGAGAGCGTGGCTCAAGAAGTAGAGGAGAAATCGCCGGAGCACGTGGCTTCTGGGCTAATTAACAGTGCAATGGTGTGAGTACGCACGCGGCACCACTTTGTCCGAGCGATCTATAGAACCGATGACCAGCACGCGCACGGATCTCCCTGATATACCGCTGTCCGATCTAACGCGAATTACGAAGATTCCACAAGGAAATTCTTCTCTTAGAATCCGGCAGATTATGCATACGTGATTATTTTTGTATATACGTGTATGTTCCTAGGGTTGTTGAATTATCGATTAATCAAGCGAGCTTTCTAAATACTTGGAGGGACCTACGTAAACGCCAGGGAAACGAGTACTAATTAAACGGTTAGGATTTAAATGCATATCCAGATTTACGAGATGTCCGTGTGACACGTTTTCCTTCGTTCGAGCTATAAGTGTCAATTCTGATACGAGAACCGGCCTCGTTTGTATATCCTTTCGGATTATGGAGATTTGAGTGATCTTGTGGAATTGAGAAATTAGTATTAGTATACGAAAAAACAAAATTCAGAGCGTACGAAATTTCGACTTTCTCTTCCCTGATGTTATTTACATTCAACGTAAATGATATTTAATTAAGTTCTGGCTAATACAGCAAAAATCGTATGTTAGTGGGAGCATAAATTTTGTAATTTTTTATCATTTTTTGTTTGTAATAAAAGTGATCGATACACGCAACGCTAAAATCATACGTTGCCGATCCTTCAAGTTTCGATTCCTCGAGACGATTGACTACTAGTTTGTTTTTAATGGTGATAGAGATCGTCGATCGATTGGATATACACGAATATACACATGATCTCTAGCGTCCTGGGTATATATAACTTTATATATGTACCTCAGCGATGCTTTCCTATCGATCAATTACAGTGTATCATATATATTATTCAATCTACTTTATAGAGATATGAGCATTTTGATTAGCGAGCATTAGTCACGATTACGTAATGGCGAATAAATCAATAATTAATCTGCAGAGCAAAGATATTGATAATTGATGTGCTCTTCTCTGATATGAAGAGGTTTTATTAGAAGATGAAGAAAGAGGAAGCAGAATGAAGAGCATAAGAAGCGCGCGTGTTTGAGTTTAAACATATAGATTAATTTTATATGGATCTGTTCGATTTTCTATTACGTCAAGAAACGATCATTTTCATTGCAAAAAAAGGAAATATTGATTGCTACTAATGGCACGGATTATTATTATTTTATCGAACGATTTTACATTTTTTTTTAATTTCATCAAATCAATTTCGAAATTTTATCAATTTACAACACTAATAATAGTTTTTATAGAAAAATTATATACCATCTTGATTTGTTTGTGAAAATTATCGTTCCAGGATTAATGTCCTTAGGGTAGTGATATGTAATTCGATGCCAATAGGGACATGTAACTCAAGATCTAATAACAGTAATTCGATTTCTCTATCAATGAAAAATTGATTGACTATGAATCCCATCGTCAATATTTCTCTTCGTCCATACTGAACCTTATTTTCGTAAATGTATGGGCAAAAGTCTGTATGTGTGTAACCCGTCAAAAGTAAGCTTCGAACGAGGGATTAGGTCTCAGGTCAGATCATGCGGTTGCCCGTGCCGAATCGTTAGAAAGTCTCACTCTCCTATTCGTATATACTCACACGAATACCCTATTTATCGTTTGATATACCAAACTTAACGATAGGAATATATTCGGCCTTTCGATTGTAATGAGCTATTTTCAACTCCTGGTTACCCGCACTGAGAAAAAAAATTGTTCATCGAACTAAATCCGATTTTTTTGGACGAAAAAGGTGGATCCAACAATTTTTTTTGTTGAATGGCAAATGATTCAGATAATCCAACTAAATCATGAAAATTTCTTGTTGATGAATCAACTAAATTACCGGAGCCAAATGATTTTGTTCGAACAACTGGTACCATTTATTTACTTGCGCATACTTTTTAGCTGCTTTAATGAAATATTTGTATGAATCTCAATTATCAAATTGACTAAACGGTAATCGTTAAAACGAATAAATGAATTAGTTTATTTGAATGATATTTTGTTGTATTAATATTAATTTGTTTTGCTGCGCCAAAGTTTTGTTGGTTCGGCCAATAACTTGTTACAGCATTCACACATTATTGTCTGATCTGAAAAATATTTCGTTGCTCGTATCGAACTAAATCTCTTGGTGAAAGGAAACGAAATTTGTTTCCGTCAACAAAATTTTTTACTCCAAATTTTTAAGATTATTTATTTATTCAACGTAATCTTTAGCCTCTATAAATGATTTATTTAAAATTGATACAAACTGAAATGTATAAATTGTGCTCATTTATTAACTTTTCATTATTTCATTGAATCGTATAAAAATTATCCTTATAGCGCAATGGACAAAATACACCAAGAAAAAAATGATGTATGGGAAGTTTCAATTCATGGTAAATGTTTGTTTGACATGAAATTTCCTGTATAAACAAAAGACTTCTTACGTCAAACGTGCGTTCGTGTTCGGGCAAAGATCGGGAGACGTTTCTTGCATCGGCTACGACGTATTACACACACATATCGAGGATCGTGGTCGTAACGTTAAAATTGGACAGGGTACAAACGATTCACCAGGAATCAAACGAGAGCGCGATACACAGACGCATATAGGTGAGTCATTAACTCGGTCACGAGAGGAAAACGCTTCAAGCTAGTTTCGTCGTTGATTGAAAATCGAGTGAACGTGAGCCGGGAGCTAATAGAAAATATATATATATATATATATATATATATACACACACATACATAAAAACCATTTCACGTGTGTGGGAAAAATCCATTGACTATGTAAGAGAGTTCATGGGGCTTTGTATGTGTACAAATGTACGATGCAATGCAATCGTCCGTACATCGAGAGGTATTATAAATCATAATACGAAAGAAGAGATGAATAGCTCGTACGTATATAAAAATATATATTCGGAGCTAAACAATAGACACGAGAAATCGCAATTAGCACTCCATTTTCGCTGAATTGTCGACAAATCGATAAATCATCAGAGTCCCCCGCGGGTTAATTATATATTTTACGAACAGTGATAATAATCACGATTTTATAGCAGCATTGGGTCAAGTCCATACCATCCAGATGTTGCGTGCGCGTGGTTATACAATTTATAATTTATGTGCGATGAATAAAAAAACTTATATGGAAATACAATCAATAGGTGACAGGTGCAACTAAAAATTACGGGCTTGCAGGAACGATAAATCCTTGTAATTTCTTATTTAATGCCTAATTCGGCCTCTTGAACACTGGTGAGAGTTAGAAAAAGTGAGAAGAGCAGCTATGGCAATTTTTTGATCGAGCTTTGTCCAGCGACTGAATTTTCTTGATTGTTCGATCAGCATAAAAAATCAAACGTCATGAATAAAACAAACGTGAACGATAAAATGTCGAGTCAAAGAGTCGAAACAACGAGCTCAGAATCGATGTGTGGATGTGCAGAAAAATGTGTGTGGGAGTCGAGAAGATCATTTAAAGATACAGGGAATCGATTTACCTATAGCTATTATTTAAATATGCGAAAAGAGTAGAATTACGGAAGAGGAGACCGAATCGAGTCTTTCGAGCAATTCCACAATCGTGACTTTCTAACGAACCCCCCTCTGCATATGTGCAATTCTGTTAACATCAATGTACCATTTATTCTCGATATACAGCGATCTTTACATTTATACATCAATGACTAACGATACCTTAATCCTCGATGAAAAACTCGAAAGACACTATATATAGAACAATAGAGCATTCGACATGGCTTGCTCTCCCTCGTTACAATAAATTATCACTCACCGAGTTTCTCGAAGCTAATTCTACCACGTTGACTAACAGATCTAGAAACTCTTACACTGATTGTACAACTCTTCGAGAAGACACCAATTATTATTTTTACGTTTCCTTTCTACTTTACATTATTTCATCACTGCCTCACTTTGCTAATAAACTACTAACAAATCACCACTTGAATGTAAAAAAACAATATATTAACGATTGTTGGAATCGATTCCCTGAGGCGATAAATTTTATTGGCCTGCAGATAATTCTGTTGAAATTTGCTCCCGGTTTTACGCAATAAATGGATTTCCGTACGGTAAACATCAAAGAATTTCTTTGGGTCTTTTTGGAATTAATTTTATTTCACTCTAATAGAATCTTCATTTTTTTTGTTTAGATTCAAGTTCCGGTATATTAATTTAGCCGTCGTTAATTTGTCCGGTGATTTGTGCCAGGAAAATATTACGAATGTTGAAGGATTAAAAACCGATTTTTGAATAAAAATAGCAGAAAAAAATACTCAGCCATCTTAAAATGACTTGGATTTGTACAGGTAACAGGTGAATGCGATTACGTCGTCCAATCTGAGAAAATGCAAAGTTCTCTCAACGGGGTTATTTCGATAAATGCGACCACCTGAGATGCGTCCGTAGATCGAACGAGCAGGCTCTAATTGCCGTTCGAAGGTTGGTCGTGAACGACTTTATACATGCACTAAGTAGGATTGCAGACTCGACGGAGGAGGCTTTTAGTTGGGGAATGGAAACCCAGCGATTGAACGAGCATTGAATAGAAGCGTTTGTCGATTCTTGCGAGGCGAAAAGGGATGTGAAAAAGGACAGGCGAGAATTACGGAACCTCCTGAGACTGAGAAATAAAGAGCGGCAAGTGCTGCGGGGGACTGTGTTGAGCTGCGAATTAAGTGAAATAATCGAGCGTTGCTTTTGATATCGCCTCTTTATTCCTTAATGAAGATGGAGACTCTTTTATCGCGAAAGGACGATCTTAGTTGCGATTTTCTCGCGGTAGAATCGTTAACGCGTTTCCTCGCTAGATTTCTATCGTAAATAAATTATTCAATTGGAAATTGATTCAAATGAGGAACAGTTGAAATTAAACGTTTGTAACAAATATTCCTCGTGGTTTAACAAGCATCAGGCTCTTTTTTATTTTTTAACATTCAACAACAATTCTCCACGTCAACAATGAACATCCAAATTTCTTACAGTACAAATGTGAATTTGAAAATTTCCTGTGTAATGTCTTTCGTCACTTGAGGTCTTCGAGATTGTATCGACTTTCTTATTCTCTTGTAACGAGGAGTCACGCGCACGCGTTCTCAAACTCACGCTATTTAGACACATATTTATCGCACGGACATTAAATACTACGTCCATATTTTTACATACGCGAATTATGGAGACGTAAATGTAAAGTACATGCGGGGATTCGAGCTCGTGAATATTCATATACGTGTACGCTTTTACGAGCTTGTATAAAAATTTATGAGCAAAGGAGGTCTTGACGAGGATCGAGAGGGCGTTGGCATCGTATAAGACTCTTGAAATGATCAGTTAATTCTTTCGTCTCAATTGGCACACGAGGAAACTTTTAGTAAACAAATACTGAAAGATTATTACGAAAAATTGAGCGTAAAATTAAGTTTTTCTCACGAAATCAAATTCCAGTAAAAAAAAAGAAACAATCACTACAAAAATTAGAATATCGTAGTTTTTACTTCCGGTAAAATCGTGGAAAAAAGCAAAGAACCGTGTTTAAAAAGGCATGATAAAATATGAACGGTAAACTATCAAGATTATATTCACAGTTAAATGAGGCTATTCGTGATTTTTATAGGATGCTTCGAGAGTTCAAAGACGAAAGAAAATGGAAGATGGAAAGCGCGGACGTGAGGACAGAGAACCCGTAGGTCGAAGGGTGATAAGTACGAGAGATATTACAACGTCTGCGATATACGCGACTGGTATGGGCTTCGAGGGGGTCATTAGAAAGAAACGAGCTCTATGTTGGCTTCCTTCTCGTTCGGACACTGCTGATCTTTTAGAAGTAACAGGAGCGAAACGATGTGAGCTGTCGGATTGACGGATGCGAGTCATCCAGGTGAGCATCTTTCCCTTTTCTCTCTCTCTTTCTCTCTAACTTTTATATCGTCTTTGCAAGTTATTACAGCTAGAGGGCAACGCGCTTAAACATTTCTCCAAGTCCAAACAAAATGATTACACTTTGATATTTGATACATGATTAGTATTTTTTAAATAAAAGAATAACTCCAATTAGAGAGACTTCGAAAATATTAATAGGTAACAAAACTTGTTCACGAATCCCTCATTGAACAATAGGGGGAAAAACTTTGGTTTTCTAATTTGGGAGATTCGAATTTCTTTTTGTTTTAGGGATAAAATGACGAAAATAAAAATCTACAGGAAAATTGAGATGATTTAGTTCCGGGAGAAATATTGCGGAAATCAATCACGTGCAAATGGAATAAAAAATTCAAATTAGCGAAATTTGAAAACAAAATTGGAGAAAGTTATTTTTAAAGTATTCGAATATTTTTCGGGGTTTTCCTTTAACAGCTGCAGTGAAATATATAAAGGAACGTTTATGATGATAAATCGTTGATAATGGAAAGAGAAAAAACTTACCGGTGCATACTCTGCGCAGATCTCGATCGATGACACGTAACTGACGACGTCCTCGACCGTCCAGCGATTGACGGCTTGGCCGTCACCGCATGGCATGTGACCGCACAAAGACGGACATCTCACAGGTGGCGGTGTACTTGGTCGCGGTACTACCGTTGCCTTTGGTTTCGGCGATACACTTCCCGATCTTCGGGTCTCCGTTCGTTGCCTCTTTCGTGGCGCGAAACCACCGGGACTCGAGAGATCGAGTGGACTCGTGACGCCAACGTCACGTTTGTTCGCACCTACGATCGAATACAAAAAAAAATACGAGAGAAAAGTTTTAGTTCAATTTGAACTAAGCAGTTTTTTATTTTCATTTATTTATAAATAAATTCTTTACTGAATTATATCGATCGAGCAAATTACTACTACTATTTCATTTTGTTTGGCTATTTTGGCCTTTTTTGCCAGAAATCAAGTATTTATTTCAAATTAGTTGTTTTTTAATTGGGAGAAATTTAGATTAATTATTATTGGCGATAATTAATCAACAGGATTTGAGTCTTGATATGTTTTATGTATTTTCCTCATAGTTTTAATAATTCACGATACTCATTACCGCAATTATTGAAATTACCAAAATTTTTCACATTTTTATATTGATTTTTGATTTCTCATGTTTTTATTAATCAATGCAATGAAAGTATCTTACCCTTGAGATACGTCTCGAGTTCGGCAGCATTTTGTGCAGCATTGGCGGTTCTCACCATGTGGAGTAACGCCTGCGTCGAGGACATATCGAGCATAGGGGGAAAAACCGGATTACCAAAGAGATTGTCCTGCTTTGGTTCCTTATTGGGATCTTTGACGGAAAGGGGTGAGGTGGTTGGTACAGTGGGCGGTTGAGGTGTGCCCAATGGTGCCATAAGACCTACGAATGGCGTTGCGGCAGTTTTGAACGCGGGAAATCGTGGATCGAGACCAGGAGGATAGCCGTTCCGAGGTGTACTGAAGTAGCTATAAAAATGAAGAAGAAAAACAAAACGATAAACTTTCTTCACAAACTTCGATTTGTAACGTAATTAGAAATTTAGCGAAAAATATAAAACCGTACTCGTTCGGATTGGCGTTGTTGTACTTAGCAGCGAGACTTCTCATGAAATCGCTGTAATTACGTCCCATCATCTGTTCCATGTGTTTAAGATGATGAGGCGCTGGTGGGCCGTCCTGTCCACCGAGTGACGTTGCATTTGGTGGGGTACCAGGATGGCTGGACGACGATGGCGTCACGCTACGCGAGGATGTCGAATTATTATCGGGAGTAAGCCTCTCGGTTTTAACCTGCGAC
Organism: Rhimphoctona megacephalus; assembly: GCA_963989365.1. Taxonomy (NCBI): domain Eukaryota; kingdom Metazoa; phylum Arthropoda; class Insecta; order Hymenoptera; family Ichneumonidae; genus Rhimphoctona; species Rhimphoctona megacephalus. Next base: position 15,117,189 of record OZ022417.1, read on the forward strand.
AAAAACCATTTTTTCCTCTGGTTACGCAACCATTTCCATTTTCCATGATACATATTGCGAGAGAGATTTTCCGAGGTGAAGCAAGCGTCGTTATCGATGATCCTGGAGGCAGGAAAAGAGCGAGTATCCTTGAACGCGAGGTTCTTATGGGGACAGAAATTGTATGAAGAATTAAGCCCTTCGAGGGACGTATAGCCTCGTGTCTCGTTCTCGCCGCAGGATGTCTACCAAGGTTTCACTTAAGAAGATCTCAACGCGCTTAACATGCATACAAACACATGGAGAATGCTTACACTTATTTTCTACTTGCGCTCGTTTATAGAGTACCCACATAGTTATGTTTAAGCTCCGGGGCCTAGTAAGAAAATATCTCGACGCATTAATCCGCCAGGAGAAGGAAAAACAGATTGCATCTTAGATATGGTAATGAAGGCAAACGTGCGTTTCTCTCACTCACCCCTCCGAAGACTTCGCTACTTTACTATGTTTATATATATATTTATGTAGTCTCGTAGTAAAGGTAAGACTGGACTTTTGCGCTGAGTTGACTTGGCATTGCAAGGCCCCATCCGTGACACTAAGAAGGACGAGGGACCCGATCGGCATAGAATAACGCCAAGACCCTCCCAACACTCGCAGTATAATTCTCCACAAAGATATCTCGTCCGGCACGTGTTCCAATGTATACGTACAACGCACAAGTCCGAAGAATATAAACGACGGAGTCAGACATCGCACTTTCTGAGTACAGCAAAGTATACGTCAAATGTTAAATCTCTTTCTCGCCGAGCGTTTGACGAGAACAAGAGATGAAGAGGACTATCTGAAGGTTTTTTCCAACTAGTATAAGCTTATGGACTTCAGGGACTGTTCGCTTCTTCTAACAATCTAGCATTCTGTCTCAAACTTCCATTTCATCGCGAGTAATTGACTTTCCGCCCTTGCAATTCAACAAGTTTATATATACAAAAGACTCGTGATTGAATGGATTATTTACTAGCGGAGAAAAAATCATCGCTGTCGACGCTAGAATCATCGCTGTAGCAATCAGACAGATTTTAGTAACTAAAAGATAGTACTGTGATCCGTACTTTTTTTGCAATTTAAAACAATCCGGTTCGTTTGAAATTATACATGAATTTCGATAGACCACGTTACATGTATGAGATGTAAAAATATGAGCTCGTCAGGACTAAATTAGGTTTGATATTTGTTCACGTGTCAAGAGGATCTTCAATGTGACGTTAGAATTTTTTTGGAGATCCAAGTGCCTTTGATGATTTATATGATTTTTCAGGGAGCTTACTCTAACTTCGTAAACATAAAAATGTTTTTGAAGTGTCGAGGCCAACTTTTCAGGGTTATACTTGTATTTATATATATGTAAATACCGTTGGATGTAAAGAGCGCTTAAAATTGTACATTACTCTCGGTAGCCGGATTCGTACGGGACTTTGTGTATACACGAGCACTTACGGATAGCAGGTGCGTGCTACCTGTGATCTCGAGAACTTGTGTGTATATGTATAGTGAGCAGCATTGTTAAGAGCAGTGTGCTAGCAGCCTGTAGATTGAGCACGATGGACTAAAGTTGAACGAAACACGAAACATGACTAGACTTACGAGGGAGTAAGAGAAAAGGAGAGAGAAAAGAAGGGCCTGGATGCTGGATGAGCCTCTTGGAAGCGCGAGCAGCTTTAAGAGTCTTTGGTGTCTCATTAGCAATGGAATAAACAGAAAAATTCTGTACAGCATCAGTAATAATGAAAAATAAAGACCGGAGGCATTCTTTTCAAGAAGTATGATTTGCAGTTTGGGTCTTTTATTTTGAGGACAATTTTGAAGAGTTTTATCGCTGGTGACAAAATGGGCAGCAAAGTTTTCCACTTAACCTCATCGATAGGAAAAGCAACTCGAAATTTGAGTAAACACAAGAAGAAGTAACGATTTTTTTCTTCTTCGGAGGTATGACAATATTGATCAGCGACAAATATGACTTGACAGCCTTTTGATCAATCGGATATACTCAAAGAAATCTTGGTATTACGACAATCACGACAATTATAAAAATAAAGTTTGAAAGTTGTTATGACGGAATTGATTAATTTCGAGTTTCTCTTCTCACCTGAGTCGTGTCAATGCCGTTTTGGTTCAACCGTCTTCTGCTACGGGGTGGTCTTGGGGTTGCTGCTCCCGAGAGGTGGGCCCCCTGAGGGCTACCGCCTCTCGCGTCTATCGCTGTGTTAGCGGCCAGGGTGGCCACGTCACTCCTCTCCGTAATATTATTGTGTCTCCCCAGATCGGCCGCTTCTACGCGGTCACCTCCACGTGGTACTGTACCCGCGGATACGGTTTCACCCGACACCTCACCTGCAACAAATCAGATCGAAAATCGTTCGTCAATGATTTTTGCGAGTTCACGTAATGCATCGCGAATAATGTACAAAAGCATCGGACGAATTATAAACCCGTTTAAGATTATTCTTCTAACGGCGAGTCGAAATGTTTCCACAGTGAGAAAGAAATTTTGTTGACCGAAACAAATGTCGTTTCCTTCAACCAAAAGATTTAGTTCGATATGGGCAACAAAATATTTCTGAGATAAGACAAAATAATTTGTGAATCCTGCAACAAGTTATTGGTTGAATCCACGTAACTTCGGCGCAGCCAAACAAATTAATGTTAACGCAACAAAATATCATCCAAATAAACTAATTAATTTATTCATCCTAACGATTACCGTTTAGTCAATTTGGTAATTGAGATTCAAACAAATATTTCATTAAAGCAACTAAAAAGTATGCGAAAGCAAATAAACGGTACCAGTTGTTCGAACAAAATCATTTGGCTCCGGTGATTTAGTTGATACATCTACAAGAAATTTTCATGATTTAGTTGAAAAAACTAAATCATTTGCCTTTCAACAAAAAACATTGGTGGATCCATCATTTTTCGTCGAACAAAATCGGATTTAGTTTGATGTGCAAATTTTTTTTCTCCGTGTAGTTTCCTTCTTATGCAAGCCCGATAAATTCACCGAACTGTCGGTCCGAATTCACACCAATTTTTCTGTACATTCAAATAAAAAAATATCGAGTAAATCTACGCAACCGGATGTACACTTATTGCCTCAAGAACTTATCAAACGTGAATAAAAACTCGTAGAATATTTCTTTAATGTCCAGTGCTAGTGATCGCGAAGAATCGCATCGAGAGGGTAATTTTCACGTCAGATACAATGAGAATAAAAAAAATGCATAGGTATACATATAACAGGAGCCGGGCGGCAGCGGCTCGATGTGTCTATACTCATGTACTCAGAATGAGAAAAGATCCGGCGAGAGTCTAGAGTCTCGTTAACGATTCAAACGCGTGCACGTGTGTTCTAAGTACGTGTAGAGTTCCTCATCTCGCCCGAGACGGCAGCATCGCAGAGTTAACTCGCACTGACAAGATAATAGTTCAACAAACTTACGCTAGTCAGCAAAATACATGGGAGAAATGTCGTCGCACAAGAGTGTCTTAATGTCGGAATAAAAATGACATGGTTTGAGAAAAACATCATTTTGAAAAGTCTGTCATAAAAACACTTTGTATACGTGATATCACAGAATCATTAGAGGAAAAGTCCATTAAAGAAAAAAAAACAACTCGATAGTAATATCAAAGGGTCATTAAAGAAAAAGTGTACGTTGCTATAAGCAAATAAATTTAAAAAAGTCAATTCGATATAATAAAAATGAGAAATTGTATGGTTTCTCTTCGTAAAACGTGGTAAAAGAATTTAAAAAATTAATAAAAGAACATCATTTTTAATTGACCAGCTGATCAATCAAAAACTCTGATTGGCTGGTGCAGTCATCCGGAATGATGACCATGCGTATATGAAGACTACCTGAGACCAGGGAGCTTCAGTATTGGAGCTCTCAGCCCTGATGATGCAAATTGTAACGTTTGCGAAATGTCGGCAATATGCTGAAACTCTATACGGCATCTATCCGGAAGCCATAAACTATTGTAACAATAATGGCCGTGAAAGCCTCAAAACTAGAAAAGAGCATCATCCTTTTAACTAGCGATAATAATAATTATTATCGTAAGGCTGAGTGAATTTATTATGGGACTTACTGCGACCAATAATTGATTCTGTTATAGGACGTTTGAACGTTTAACACGAGACGTCCCGGCGTTAAATCGTGGGGTGTACGTCACCAGCTGAGAAAAAGATCATCGCCAGTAAAGTTGAACCGAAGAATCATTCATCACCATCGATTTACGATCGATAAATAACGATCCACGTGGGATCATTTAGAACACATTAATTAATCATCGTAAACGTGAAAAAAACTTAAACATGTCTTTACCAGCGTGTTATTTGCATTCTAAATCGTTCGAACTTGTCACCCGTTAAACTAGCAATGGCAAAAAAATTCATAACTTAGTTTTTTCTAACGCATTCACCAGTTATAAGAAGCCATAATAATTGACGCTCTAATTCACGCTTTTAAGGGGGGAAAGTCAAGTAAACGTACGTTCTTTCAAGTTTTTTTTATAAATAAATGGAATACTTTATTGAATTAACAGAAAGCATATCTCAAAATATATGATGTAAGGTATACTGACAAATTTTTTTAGACTAAAATATTTCAAAATGGCGACGCCACAGCTGCCGAAAGCAGATTTGCGCCGTGCAGCCTACAGGTCTCAAATCTCAACCAGAATAAAAAAATCAAATTTTTATTGTTAAAATACATTAATACGCTTTGTATGACGGAGAGAAAGAAATAAAAATTTAGGGCCATTTACAAAAATACAAAAATAAGTGATTTTTTTCAAAATGGTCCTAAATTTTTAATTTTTTTCTCTTCGTTATGCAAAGCGCATTAATGTATTTTAATAATAAAAATTTGATTTTTTGATTTTAGTTGAGATTTGAGACCTGTAGGCTGCACGGCGCAAATGTTCTTCCAGCAGCTGTGGCAGCGCCATTTTGAAATATTTTAGTCTCAAAAAATTTGTCAATATACCTTACATCGTATATTTCGAGATTTGCTTTATATTAATTCAATAAACTATTCCATTTCTTTATAAAAAAATCTTGTGGTCTTGGAATAAATCGAGTTTGAAAATGCAAAAATTAACACGGCGCTTATGGGAGAATCCAGTAAAACACCTATCAATAATTACGTTTTTATGTCACTGGAAAACGGGTGGATAAAAATCCTCGAAAAAATAGGGACGCATTATTCAATATTTTTGAAATAAAATAGAATTTTTTCATATTTTTTCACCACGTATTTACTTGGCAAATCATTCTCAAAAATCGAAAATTTCATGAGAATCACACGAGTAGGGGATGACTAGCAATCAGCTGAACCGAACTGGCAATGCTATCCACATGTTACCCGTTGTATGAGTAGGATAACTTCTATTCTTCCATCTCTCACATCGTTCACAACATACCATGCGACATTGCCACGATTCTTTTTCCGTGGTGTGTGTTAGCATTGTCCCACATTTTCCCTATCTTTGACAGGGCTATGCGGCTGTAGTAGGTACAGGCCCGGCGATAAGTTTTGTTCATAATGCCAAAAAAATGAATTATTATGGTTGTTTTTCACATTTTTTTTTTCATAAAGGTTTTTTGACTGGTTTTATCTACAATATCTTGCAATAGTTATATAGTACCTCCAACTTTATTTTCAATACAAACAGACTCCAATCATAATTTATTTTTTCAAACATGGATATAAACTTTTTGCTCGGAATTTGCATATAATTACCTTAAGGTTCTTTCTGTGTCGTGTTTCTGCGGACAGAAATTGTGCGATGTAATCGTTAATAGCGTGGAGAACGCAGGCAAAAAAATTGAATTAAAAGAAAAGAAAGAGAACGATCATGCGGACAAGGTTTCAAGATTATGAACCATTTTTACAAAATGAAGAATTCTATATGCATACATATATAATATGAGATGTTTGTAGTTTAATGTGGCGCTAGAATCGAGATTTACGCTCAATAAATGAAGCCGTCGAGAGAGAGAGAAAGAAAAAGAAGCGCGGGCGCGCCTCGTCGGATATCTTCTTCCTCGATCGCCGCAGGATCGGTATCCACTACCTTCATCAACCAAGGAGCCTCTATACACTCGCTATATATATAGCTGTAATAACTTTATAGAACCCTCACCGCGCCCTTCGGGCGTGCTCCATTCAAGTGGCAAAGCAACGGGTCAGTGTCCGCACCAAGCAGGCTACTGAAATATCCGATAAATTATTGTCATCGTTAAAACGCGCTCTCATAGCCGCAAATTTTACGGCGTGCAATAAAACTGCTCTCGCAGACGACAGGATTCTCCCCCAAATTTCCCTTCCTATATCCAACGTATATACTTTCGTATTAAAGTAGAAAATGTTGTCCAAGGTAAAACGGTAGTGTAGAACTGTCGAGTTATAGTCTGTTTGGAATCTGTATCATTACTGATGTAACATAGATTTTTAAATTACCATTGAAATAGTATGGTGCACTATGGGACGTCTGACAGTTAAATTTATATTGAACAATAAAAATTGAGTGAAAATAAACTTTCTATAAACTTTTATAACCGTAGATCTCTCGACGGCTGACTGTGAACGTTTTTCCCTCATTTTCTTTCACATCTCGATCTTCGGGTCGAATTCGGACTCGGTATTTGGTTGATCTAACGATGCATTCTTATTTCTGTGTCATGTGGATAGAAAAAATTTCATGGAATAAGCTTAAATCATGTTTTTTCCTCACTGTTTATTACTTCGAAAAAAATTAATGCGCTTTTTTGTGGCAACGCATCTTTTTAAATCGTACCGATCCCCGGTTTTGTTCCTCGATGGAAAATTTGTACCGAACATGTCGAAATAGTTCTGATCTTGATTGTGATATTTCACGAATAAACCACGAGAAGAAAGGTGAGATAGAGCGTAACTCGCGATCGATCTTCTCTCGTACTAGTACGTATCGATGAATCGAGATCGAATGATCGTCGACGGGAGTTTACTCCGTTGCGACGATACGAATCCGACCCGATAAAACAAATCTCTGTTGCAAATACTACGAAAAAAATATATGTATATAAACTCAATGCACTAAGTATTATCGTGACGTGCTTCACTGCGCGTGAAACATCTGCGGATTGAGATCACAGTATTCGTGTGTATATAACTGTTTGGTACAGATGAGAAACGTTCGCAAATCATCCGGTCGCGTTATTTTAAATTGCTGTTGGGAAAATCATGAATCATAAACATCAAAACGATGTGCCGGTAGGGTCGAGATTTCGAACGTCACAAATCTTACGTCAAACTTAGATTGACTTCGAGATCGAGAATCGTAATTGTTAAAGAAAAAAAACCGTAATTATGATTAATTTAGCCGAAAAGAAATATTAATCATTTTTCAAGTGATTTATCCAGGTAATAAATTATCTAGAATTCTTTCTACTTTTTTCGTTTTTAATTTGTCTCCAAATTATTGGTCCTATATCATTTTTCTTTTCATTTTTCTTCATGTATTTTTTACGAAATAATTTTATCATGTTTTGGGCCCGAAGTGTTGATGGATCGTAAACCCACTTTTTACATTTCAATTGACTATGTCCGAGATCTCGAATACCCGTTAAATCAGCTGGGAACTCGATGGTCACACGCTCCAAGAGAACATCGAATGTTCTATCAATTTCATCATTTCGTGATGTCAGTACGATAATACTTTTACATCCGTGAAGAATTTGTTTTTTCTTTTTATTTTCTTAAAACTTAGTGAACTCGATTAGTGCAACGAACTGACGAGAGTTCTCAACAAGTTTCGTAAGCACTTGGCGCGACAAGAGGAGCTCAAAATTTGTACGAAAAAAAAGTCTCGATGAGAGAGCTCCTGCTGTCCGAGTAACGGTTTAAACGCGGGAGATTTTTTGTATTTCATATTCAAACGACGAACGAAAATCGTGGAGGTTCGCGGATCTATGAGTCTATTTAACGAGCACAAATCACGTACAACAAATATCGTAACTTTCCAGCAGAGAAAATCAAACGTCGTGTTTTTCAAGCGATGGGAAAAAAATTATCATTCAAAGCCGATGAACGACGAGAGTAATTTCAATGTTTGCTACTTGTGAACGAGAATAGAAAATGAGTGAAAAAAAATTGTACAACTTTACTTTGCAAACGTTGAATTTAATTTTTATTGTTACTGGCAATATAATTTGAATCGTGAAGCCAATATAAAATTTATTTTAAATTTTCCTCGATTCTTACTTCCGGTAAACGAATAGTACTCCAGAAATATAAAGAGAGAATGAACTTTCGTGAGAAACGAGTGAGAAATCTCGAGTGAGTGAGGGAGAAAGAGACACAGAGAGAGAGAGAGAGAGAGAACTACGCTAACGACATACGTGCTCGCGCAAGTTAGCTTCGTTTTAACACGTCGTTACGACATTTCACACCCGGAGCCAGGTCTTCTCGTGCTCCTCGCTTTTGCTTAAGAAAAACATAACTCGTTGCACGATTCCGGCACCGTGTAAAATATCCGCAGAGTTTCCATAATGGCTGGTGTCCAATGATAATTGAACTAGCTATTTTTACACGAATTTTTCATTCTCTATCAATATCGATATCATTTTTTTATACATTCCTGGTCGTAACCCGTTTATTTATGTTTTCTATTATTTTTTCATTTTAAATCTCACAAGCCCTGCCCATATTACAGTTCGATTTGCACGCGATAAATTTAATTAATTTTTTTTCTATCGAAATACTGTGCAAGAAGAAAGGAATGTACCAAAATATTTATCAATTAACTAGAAGAACTGGATTTTATTGCCCGGAGGATATATGTATAAGCTTGAAACGCAAGATTTAGAACCGGTCTTGGATCGAACAGAGGGAAAGTGCCCGGAAACACCATTATTTGTGTATATAACTGTACGGGTCTATCTATATGATCCAAGTCGACTTCGGCGACACTCGAGGGCCTGAAAACGCGAAACGAAAGCATTTTTGTCGATAACGATAAGACGAGATTTACAATGTTTATATATACATATTTGTATCTGTACGTGAGTCTCCGAGTCATGGAGAATTCAATTCCAAAGTGTCAAGAGTGATATAGTTATTGTCCTGACTGTGTCCGGTCCACCAAGAGAAAAACGATTTGCTCGCTCTCATTGTAACATATATAGAGATCGCAAGAGTGCTTTGGAGCATGCACACGGTAGCGAGATTACAACTCGGACTAGCCACGCGATTACCGAGGGCTAAATCACCCGTGTATTATATATTTATATATTTATTGAATATACACAAATATAAATATATAAATATGTGTGTGTGTGTGTGTGTGTGTGTATGTGTGTGTGTATTCGAATTTAATGGAGTAAAACAAATTCCGAGTGTTGAGATATTGGAGCGAGATTCGCGGTGTCGCCCATGGGTGCTCGGTCATTTGTTATTATAAACACACGTGTGTATGCTTCGGCATTTCTCTAGTTGCCCCGAATGATATACCTAATTGTCGACTAAAGAGCAATTCCAAAGCGAACGTATATACAATAGTTTATGGGGTGAATATAACGGATACTGTCAAAGTATCGCTTGAGCGGTTAAAAGACTCGCGGCCCAGAGTTTATGATAGATATCTCGAGCCGATGATAAATTATTTCCTTGCTTAAATTATTCGACTATCTCTCTGAGGGGGTTGTAATTTTGAGATACGTGAAACGCAGGCTGTCAAATACCCTAGGGAAGGATTTGCGATGAAAAAACGGTATCTCGTTCAAACCCTGTAAATATTATATGTAACAGTTGCATAAATGTCATAAAGAATAGAGAGAAAGAGAAGGAGCGAGAGAGAAAATAAGTCATCGAGATTGTTAATCATAAGGCTTGTTAGCTCCTGATCATGATTATACAATATTTCTTATACAACTTCATGATCGAACAAAAAAATGGACTCTGCTCCTCGGTCTCTTTGTTTTGCTTGCTTTCCATGATTCATTGAATTTGATATTCAGTAAGTAAGGAAAAAGCCTTTGCTTATAATCGATAAATTGATCATCGTGTATGCTGCGCCGAATACATTATACTGCGAGAGAGACTTTAAGAAACCGCGTACTACGCTTCGTTAAAACTAGTTGACCTGCGAGGTCAGCAATAAAGAGTGGTCTACAACTTTTACAGTATATATATATATGAAGATACGACCTCGAACCCCGACCGAGATTTAGTCGTATAAAAATTCACACGGTTTTAATATAAGCGACTATACGTTGGAATCTTATCTCTCGATCGTTTCATTTAATTCACCTTTTACTCTTCCAAGGTGGTGTAAAAATAAATGAATAACAAATTGGACAAAATATAACGCCACAAATGAAAGTAGAATTCATAATATATACCGGATTATTGATTGTATCACTACATCGTAGTTTATGGATAATCGCAGTGTGTAGCAGATGAAATTATGCATTAAATTGTTGAAAGGATATTTTAATTATGTTAAATTATATCGTTTGTGACCTACGAGCTACGGGAGTCGAACTATTGAAATGTCACCTGTCCAAACACCTGTTTTATGCAACTTGTTAAGAAGTTACACTGTGAGAGACATTCATGCGTACGAATATCGAATTTAAACGTAGCTCATTCTGTCTGCCTTTTCCAAGGTTGTCCAACTTGAAAATCCTTTCATCCTCGAATTTACCTTCACTCTCAATATAAACGACTAAGTTTCAATCATCTGGTATTGGTGATAAATCACCGAATGATAATTATATACGGGATTAATGTAAGAGACTCTATAAAACTGTGACTCGCCGACGAAAGAGATTTTCATCGAATTCCGTCTGGTCAAAGAGTTTATAAAAATCATGGAAGAACCGGATGCTCCAACGGTTGCGATATACGTGTGCGGCGGCTTCCTCGCCGCGTTGATGTCTGAATGCAAGCGCAGGTATTACACACTTTGTCTCAATGATCTCGCGGCCTCGGCAAGGCTGCCTGACTGGAATCCAACGTATACACAACCATTCGCTGTTTGCTCGATACCTGCCGATATAATATCGCTTCTCTGAAGCTGCTTGCAAACGATATTTTATCCTATTCATGGCAAACTTGGCCAGCTCGGAAATTGGACTATTATTTTATAATAAAATTACAGCATGGAGAAAAAAAAGTTTCATTCATACGAATAATGTTATAAATACTATATTTTAAATGATCGTTTGAAAGATCGAAATTTCCTGAAATCAAGCTCAACGATCAAAAACTGGAACGCGAGCCAATTTTTTTCTTCATGCTACTTATCCAGTGCCACCTAATCGATCTATAACGACTAAAATTTCGAAATCGCTCGAATGAAATGTTGAAAGACATTAAAAACCGATTCAAATATCACAATCTCGAAAGCCGAAATTCAAACGACACGAAGCTCTAACAAAAAAAGACCAAAAATCTAGAATGCAAACGAGCATTGAAAAAACTCTTATTTTTTTATTCCACTGTTGTCACTTTTCAATTCACCTGTAGTTGACAATCACAGCATCTCGTACGAGACGAAAGTGACAATGAACAATATCTGTATGGCCTCTAAAACTTTTTGCCTACGGTTTGCAGTAACGTCTTCGGACTAGCGTTATAAATTTGCCACGAGTTATGGCCTCGACCCAGGGCACGAGGTGCAACGTGCGCTGGTGACTTATACGCTAGAGCGCGACCATTAAGCATGGATGTAAAAGGGATATGCCCATTTCAAGTAGAAAATCATAAGCACCGTAAATATACGCCGTTATTACTGCTATATAACATTCTATATATACATAATATATCTCCAGACACATGTATATATCTAAATATACATACAGGAGACACTACGAGAGTTTGCCACTTACTTTGTAATCATGACTAATGCATAATGCAGTAGCCAGGAACAGCCAAAGAGACGCATAAGGATCCGCACACGCGCTCGCTACACATATGAAAGATACGAGGCGCGAGTTAGACTAATATGCTTTGCGTGTGATATTTTTACACATTTATGTTCATATGAATGTACGTATAGGTTTAAAAACATAAACATAAATGCTTGCTCATTTCTATCAAAGAAAAGGGCGGAGCAGATTCGATTTATCACATGACGTCATGTTCTTCTCTAAGATTTAATATATAAATATTCTATCGCATATATTCTTCATTACTTGATTAATTTTATACAATGCATTTTGTGCACCTACGTACCCATTCTTCCCAATATTATTTACGAACACGTCTACATATAATCCGAGTCCACTGGCCGGATTTTTTGCATCTTCGTCATAGTTCATATTTATTCACGTGTGAATGATGCTTGTCAGGATTATCTATCTGGTTTAAAAGTAATCGAGTTGCCAAAACCAACTAAATTATATAACGAAAGCGAAATTGATGAACTTCGTATGATTTTGGATCGTACAATTGGATTTGTCGAATAGCCAACGTTGATTTGGGATTTTATTGATGGGATAGATGTGAGAGGATTGAATCCATGAAAAATGCTGCGATGATGCAGCAATTTTAAGGGGTTTAGCTAAACGGTAAATGAAATTGTTTGGGGATTCCATTTTTCGTATGATTCCATGATACGATTTAGTGAATTTTTGTAAATTGTGAGTATTGTCTGATAAGGTTTTTCTGAGACTATTGTTAACTCCTGCGAATGCAGTTAAAAAAAAAAATAGAAAAAATGCGTCACTGTCTCGGAGATAGCTGCAGGGTTCACGCAGTGTGAATTATTGCAACGATAAGTGGATGCAGACTGGACGATGTTCGTATTTCATGTATCTGTTTATCAAGCATGAACCTGGAATAAGGACGGATATGGAAAAACATAGTTCTATCGTGAATTACGTCAATGTCTTGCAATTGGCACAATTCTTTCCACCGTGAAATGGATTGGACCTTGACCAAGAATGCCGGAAAATCGACACTGTTTTCGTCGCATTATTTTCCTGCGTTGATCTTTTCCAAGAGTTCGTTTTTCCAGGAGCTCGAAAATCGTAATTCCAGAGGCTTGAAATCTCGAGGTAAAAAAAAATGGCATAAGGAAAAATACGTACTCGTTTGTCTCGTATCGTAGGTGACAGGAAAGCGACAATGCCAACGAGTACAGGCATTTAAAGCCAGTTTTATCGTCGTCGTAGTCGTTGTTATCGTCGCCGTTTCTCGCGTCTTACCTGAGAGACGGTGAAGCGTTCGAGCAAGTCGACGGCGCGGGTGTTTATAGCTTTCCAACAATCGGCGATACTTCTTGAGCGGAGTCGAGTTGATGCCTTGAGAAATCTTGAAAGCGTTTGCGAGACGCGTTTGTATGTCAGTATTATTACGCTTTACAATTCTACGTAATAATGTATACTATAAACCCCTGGCACATATAATTATATTTATATATTCGTATATATATATATATATATATATATATATATATATATATTTATTTGCAACAGAGGCGAATGGGCGATATATCGTGGTGCTGGAAAGAGAAGCCGCGCCTCGAGTTTCGCGAGAAGCGAAGGTCACACGACGATTCAACTGCGATTGTCTCCCATTATAGGAGGCGATCGGTGACGATCGCGCCAAGGCGACCGCATTCATCACCTCGAGTCTCGATACATTCATGTATATATACATGCAATTTATGCCCTCGAAAAGTTCCACTCTTGTTCTGTATTCGAGTTAAAACACAGGAATGCCCTCTTGCATTCTTCGTGCATTCTTGCAACTAATTAAATTCTATTGTAACGCTACTTCGTGAAGTTAACAAACAAAATGCGCTGGCGATGAGACTCTTTATCAATAGCAGGAGAAAAATGAATCTTTGTGACCTCGGAATAATTGTCCGACTTCCCTGAATGAGAAAAAAGCATAAAACAAAAATTCCTCAATGATTCGTCACTTTGATTACCGTTAATAACGTGTCGGAAATCCCCCAGGCTAAAGATCATATCATCCGAATGGTTGCTATATGATCCCAGGATATTTTCTGACCCTCAAAGTTCATCCAAACTTAAAAGTTTCACGACGACAAGCGTAAAAGACTCTCTGAAAGATATAAAAGCAGCGGGACCTTCGAGGAGTGCGTTTTTCATGTGGTGACGTTGGATTTTACTGGCGTCAGACACATGTCGCGTAGCTGAAGCGGTACTTTTCGCCAATCGATATTACAGCTATACATTTTATATTGGCTTGTATTAGCTGTGATGAAACACAATCGAGTAACGCATCTTCGGTTGATCGAAACAAACGATTCATTTGATGTTACAAAACGTATGCATGTCGGCGGGAGAGGATTGGTTTCGAATTGCGAACGTTACGAATCTGAGCGTGACGGCGGACGTCATAAAGTTTCAAGGAGTGACGAAATTACACTTCGCTAGTTAGTTATTAGCTTTCCTGGCGATTGTTCGCGACATTTCGAACGATTTATACACAGATAAATGTATTGGCGTGTGCATATATGCACGAAAGGACGCATCCTCTCGCCTTTTAACGACCCGTGAACCTTTAGGCATGAGTGCTAACTCGCGCAAGATGGTCTCATAAAAGTACATGCTCGCTACAATGTCGAAACAGCTTAAATACGGCGTTGCAACGATAAAAGCACATTTTTTACGTTACACTACATATACAAATGTAGAAGACGAGCTTCTTCTAACAAGAATAAGTTTTAAACATCTCGTGAATCTCGCAACTTGCGAAATGGGAGGGATCAAACGTATTTCAAATCAATGCGCACAAAGGTCAATTCGGTGTACGTATGTATCTGTATTATATTGCCGTAAAACTCGCCTCTGTTAACCCAGTGACATCGAGAGAATCTCAACATCAATCAGTCGGGAAAAATGCTTTTTTACTCTCTCCCTTACTCGCTCTCTTAGCCTCTGTCTCCTGAAAAAAATATTGCGTTCGTGAAAGACACGCGCTTCCAGTGAATTTTCATATACAAACTAACGTTTACATGCATGAGTGCTTTGGCGAAGAAACAGTTATCAGATACGTGCATGATTCATGGGAGCGAGCGAGATGAACAGAAGAACTGATGAAGAACCGTGTTCGTCACGTACTCGACCCGGAATGTCATCTCAGCAGGAGATTATCATTCTCACCGAAAAATTAACTTCTAGCATGCACTCGGCTTCTAGCCAAAGAATGATGCACTCACACACACACACATACACACATACAGGAAAACGAATGTATGTGTAAACTCAAAGACAGACAAGAAAACTGCGATAATAATTATCGTGACAGTAATATAATACGCGGAGTTTTTCTCTGTCACACTTGGCAGGGACGATGCGCACATTCATGGCATATTTTCAGACTGATGAAAAGAGGAACGGAGAGTGCATAAGGAGCAGGATAGATCGAAGAATTTAGAAAAAAATGGCAACAAAGAAACGTCAAATTCCAATCTTCCGAATGGTATTCCGTTCGATACTTCAGCAATGCTGCGTGTATACAGATGCGTGAATTAAAAGGATGTGATGCGGTATGATGGAATGGCAGCCACGACCTCGTACGGTTGTCGCATCTATAACAACACGTATAGATCGCTAAAGCGTCTCCTCTTGGGATCGATTAGCACAAGGATCGGTGAACATTCGCTCTCGCAGTGAAACGAGGACACGAATATGCATTATGTACAAACTAAGCGGCGGAAAGTGAACCCACGAGATAGAATGACGCCAGAAAGGAGTTATAGAATTGCCGTAACAGAAAGAAGAGGAATGGAGAAGAAAAAAGGAAGAAAACGAAGAGGAGAATACGAAGTTGAAGGTAGAAGTGCGTATCATGTACGGGCCCTGTGGGCAAAAACTATTATCGCGAGTCTGTGTGTGTATGTGCATGTGTGTGCGCGCGTTGGAAGTCAGGTACGAGTTTGGGTCAGGTTGAGGTCGCGAGCTGCGCAAGACCGCGACGAGTCACCTGTGGTGTGACCGATGCGAGAAAGAGAGAGAGAGAGAGAGAGAGAGAGAGAGAGAGAGAGAAGCAAACGCGCTATCTCATCTGCTCTCCACCAATACCGTGTGGAAATCTGTCTGTATGAGAGATCTTTACAGCATCACAACGCATACGGCCTTCTTCGTCATCCAATGACCGCGAGTAAATCTCTCTCTCTCATTCTTTCTTTCTGTTTTTTTTGTTTCGTTCGCTTTCGCCATCAGGCCACATGCTCTTCCACTGAGAGCTTGTCCGTTCCGATGCTAACTGCTCGTTGAAACTGTGCGCGTTTGCGAATCGGTACAATCCGAACGAGGAGTTTGTTGGTGACGCAATCCATCAACCAATGAAATTATATACAAGTCATTCAAGACGATTCTTTACTACATTTTTCTTCGCCTCAGTAGTCACTCAATCGTTGTCCAAGTTTCTTTACTTCCTGCCTTGTTCTGCATTATGAAGAAAAAGCTTCTTGGGAACTCGATGCAAAAGATCCCCATCGATATTCGGACAAGAAGACATGAACCACGTGGCAAAGACCATACTTTCATGGACAGGAGTAAGGGTGCCGAAAAGCGTGACCGATCCTATCGATTACGAGCTGGAGAGTCGCCGATATACCTGTATCGCGAACTGGTCTAATTAATCGCGAGACCGGATGATCGTCGTTCGTGGTCGCGTCTCTCGTATAGATTGTACATCGCGTCTATACATACATGTAATACTTTTAATGTATACCTGTACAGTACACTCTCGTATAACCAAGAAGACTGATGTACACCGTTGTATTCGCGTATGCGGACCGAAAGACCAACGAAGACGAGAACGACAACGAGAGACATCGAAGGAGAACAGGAGGGTCAGCAGGACGACGTGGTGGCCACCCACAAGACAATCTATACACTTTAAATACATACTCACACACATAAACACACATGCACGGTAGCCTCTCACCGTCTCGCTCAGTTAAACGCGAATTAGCGACTTATCGTATCATGTCTGGTTCGCTCGCTGGCAGCCAGTCGTTATAGGTGCCTTCTCCACTATAACTGGGCTTGTGTGTATATTCCTGCTCTCTTTCTCCCACATGAGAAACAAGCCGCGACTAGGAGATCGAAGCGCGAAATTAAAGGCTAATCGGCTCGTTTTGATACACATGAGTACAAATTTATTATCATTATTATTATCATGGTAGATATATTTATATTTATATTCATATGATGTTGTGTATACATTAAAATGAAGGGAGATAACGCTGGTGCAACGATTTTCTATGGGTTTGCAGGCTATTTCAACTTTTCTCGATTGAATTAATTTCATTCCCACGAACGATTTATTGTTTTCAAGCTTTATGTTGATTAAAAGATTTTTATAAATTAGTTATCATACATTACCCACCTAGAAATTTGTTAGGGTTTGCCTGTTCGGGATTAGAAGGTGATCAGGTTGCAAAATGAGCAGCGCTAGTATGGGACCCCTGATCCGGTCGTAATCAGGCTTGCCATAGTAACTAACAAATCAGGCTAGCCTGAAACGGTCCTAATCAGATGTGACTTGGTGAGGCCCTACCGACACATGCCCTAATCAGGCCTTGGTATGGCGTATTCTAATAATGTTCAACTGAGGTTTGCCCTATGGGACCTTAGTACGGTTCACTGTAATAGCGCCTCCCTAAGATTTATTTTATAACGCCCCGGTAAGGCCTGTCTTATGACTTCCATATCGTTGCTACAACATCGAAACATGTGTCTGTAACCTCAAAAGTTCTAAATTCATGCGTGAATACTGCTCCCGGTTTTATCGAGTGTTTATTTATTTAGTTTATTACAATATGTATATCTGCGGTGTCAACAGGTAGAGATTTAATTTATTTAAACTATTCGAGTAAGGATATAGCGTTGAATTGCGTGTACCTGTTATAATTATGAATGGTTCCTGAAGAAAAAATCTAACCTAACCAATCGCCACGTGGTTATAATGCATATGATGTAATATTAAGGCATCTTCTCACTTTAAACGCCTCAAAAATAGGCTGTTTTTGCGATTTTTTTTCGAGGATTTTTGCTTAAAATTATGGGATAAAACGGATCCTATGTAATAAACACATCTTTCAAGTACATGAAAAAATTTTTATTTTATTTTTTTAAACAATTATTATAATACATCAGTAGCATTGAAAAACCCGTGTAAAAATGTTATGGTCGTGGCTTGTTGATGGTATCTCCGAGACGGGTCGTCTGAAACAAAAAAATAAAACTGTTTTAGATTCAGTATGTCAGTGGCTATAGCGCATATCATCAGATTTTTGATATTCGCGAAAATAACAAAATGGCGCACGTTTTTCGAAAAAGTAAAAAAAAACCACGATTTTTTTGCAGTTTTTTGTAAAAAAAAAATTCTTAAAATCAAAATTTAAAAAATCTGATGATATGCGCTATAGCCATAACTATGAAGCATATGTCATTCAAATTTCATGACAATCGGCCGGATAGTTTCCGAAATTTCATCAACAAAGCACCGAAAAACCTTGTTTTGAGATAACTGCGTTTAAAGTTTTGGTTGCAGAAAAATCATGAAAAAACCTTACCTCGGGTTAATCAGCGATGCCTGCTCCATACAATGGACCTTCCGATTCTTCGTAGAAGGTGTGTTCGTCCAAAGTAGCTTCCCTTCGTCTCGACCTAGTCTCTTTTGAAGCGTTAGAGCTGCGGCGGTTCCCTACGCGTACGCGATCACTGTCGCGTTTCTCGGCGTATTGAACGGCGATAGGGCCTAGTTTGACACCCATCACCTCCAAAATTTTTAAAACAGGTTGTAGCCCTTCGTTATAAATGCATGCCGCTGTTTGGCAAGCAATTTCCACGGTTTTTCTTGATGATGTTTCTTGAAACATCTTTGTTACAAACTTTACACTTCACATATTGTTGTAATGTAGAAAAAACAAGAAAAAACTGAATAATACTATATCCAGCCGTTGGATCGATGTGTACATCGAAACTTGTATCGTCCGATTTTTTTAATTTTGCTGCACTCGCACTAGCATGACTCGTATCTGCTTCAGACTGGTGTGGAAGCACTCCACGAAATTTTCTTTTTTTAGATTTCGAACTTGGACGTCGCCACGTGGCACTTTGTTGCGAAGTCTTTTTATCCATTATAACAATCCTGAGCGCAGAGATGTTGCCGTTACGAAGTTTCAAATTAGACTGATGAAATAACAGTTTAGCATCGTTGCCGAGTGATTTTCTTTTGAAAAATGCACGTGTTAAGGTCTTATTACATGAGTATAGACCCGAAAACAGAATATACCTAAGCAAGGGGTACTACATTAACAAAAGAACACGGCTATTCAATTGTATAGAGTCAGATATACAGGGACCGTCCGAGCGGCGTGAAAGGGATCGCCGGGTACTCTCAGGTAGTCACCTAACGGTCGCCAAAAAATGTAGTTAGACTCGTCCGATCTTTATGAAATTTCGAGATGACATTTTTGAAGATATGTACTTTCAAAATTTAAAAAAAAAAAAAAATCGATTTTTTTAAATTTCCAAAGTGAGAAGACGCCTTAAGTGATGTGTTCAATATACTCATACGAAAACAAAATATAAAAAAATTGAATTAAATGAGCCTTTAAGAATGATAAGAACATAGTGAAAAAGTATTAATATATAATGTCAAAAGTAATGATGAAAATCGTAACCTAAAAGAATACATACATAAATGTGTATGTATGTATTAAGAGGATGCATTATAATGGCACAGTCAGGCAGCTCAGTCAGGCCCGTGTTTAGCAATCCGATCAGGGCCTGGTCACGCAGCCTGATCAGGGCCCAATTAGTCAGCCTGCATCAGGGGATTACGTGCAATACCGTTACATTTCGTGTCAGGGCGCTATCAGGTCGCCTTGTAAGCACCTTTATACGGCGATGAGGCAGCCTGATAACGACCTGAAAAGGTCCCTACTATAATTTCTAAGCGAGTATTCGTCAAATGATTATCATTGTCAGCAGCTATCATTTATTTCATTTCTTTTACTATGGGATGGAAATACGTTTCTTATTTAGAATGAAATGGAATGTCGTATTTTTGAAAGCTGGAATTCATGGGTGTGTTTCGACGTAGGCATTCGAATAGAAAAATATTGATTCGTTGAGGGTATAGCGCGCTTGTATTCGAAGTGAAAAACTTTTACAACACCCGGTACAAAATTCACGACGAGCTACCTGAGCTCTCCGTAGTTTAAGATCGGGCACAACACGGTGATCTCGAGAGCCCCGAACCTTTCCTCTCGCGTTGACCCCGACGAGAAGAAGGGTCTAAAGGTCGACGAAGCGAAGGAATGTCGAGATCTCTTTCTCTCTCTTGCTCTTTCTCTCTTCGCATATCGCGGCGGGAGAGAGAGATATACCTTCGCTAATGAACCCTCAGTGGGTTTCTCCTCATGTCTGCCAGTGCCCGCCCGCTATCTCTCGACACAGCATCCGTACAGAGTGCGCGCGAGTCGCTCTCGCGTTAAAACGCACTTCTGAATCACGCCACCCCTATACGAGGCGAAAGAATTTTATATATATATATATAAAAAAAAAACAATATGATGTGAATTTTTTTACTCGCATTCTGGATATGAATAAAAAATGTCGTCGACCAATCCAGTCATTTTTTAGCCCAGAACTCGCGTGACTAAAGTAATATTGTGATAAACAATAATGAAAAATGTTCTCAAACAATGATGATAAGCTATATACCGCTACATTAAGAGCTTAACGCGCATGAGTGTGGCAAAATGAGAATCACTGGTCTAAAGTAAATGAGTGACGATTTCAAAGAAACGAATTTTTATTTACAAATCTCTTAGTCTCAGTAGGTTTCAACGTTTGCACGCTACGTGATCTATCTAGACATCTATGATTCGTCACGATCTATTTATAGTCTAGTATACTTGGCTATATTTGATTCTTGGTACGATTTGATAGTGTCGAAGCCACGATAATAAGTCTGATTCGAGCAAACGTCTCTTTCTACGTCCCTGTTACAGACCTTTGCTGCACGTGTAACATGACATATGTGGGGTTTAACCATTGATTAGGATAACAAATGCAGAAGAACTGCAGCCTGATTGGCATTAACGATCGAAAATATCTCGTTCGCCAAGATGGTTATAGTACGGAGGCTTGACAGCTTGAGGAATCTTGGCTGCGTTACGAGTTTATACTAACATTGTATATTTATATAAATATATAGATGTGTATGTGTATGTACGTATAGTTATTTCAACGATGCCCCATCTCATTGCACTAGCAAGGTACGAGAAACATCCCGATATGGTCATGCTCGCCCGAGAGATGCAAATGAGATCCGCGGGGTGCGCGCTCTCTCGCAGCATCTTCCCCAAAGAATACGAGAAAGAGTGAGACGCGGAGATAAGGAGGAAAGCAATAAGCAGCGGAGGAAGATCGCTCTCGATGTTTTCCTCTCGCTCACCCGTAGCTGCTCTTCGGGATATCGAACTTATATGTGTGTAAACATATATATATATATATATATAGACGTATGTACGAACGAATCGAGCAACGAGCCCGTTGAGCAATTAAATTCTCATTGGAAGTCGGACACGTGTAACCACGTGTGTCTCCTGACGTGGCGGTCACGGCGCGATGCCGCGACCTCGAGATCGTTGATATCGCGGTCGCGCGCGCATTACGCGACAAATCGTTGCTCGCGCTTCGCCGCAACAGCGTACCTCACTCTCAGCTGGATATTCCCAACGGGAGCTTGGAAAAACATATATCGACTACTTTGCGCGTTTATATATTCACGATACACCAGCGCGTAATCGCGACGATTTATTGAATCATCTTCGTTGGATGCTGCGCTTACATCTCGCCATCGCGAGAAAGATACGCCTTGCGCTTGGCTCGCTCGCGTAATACTAGACATTTTATTTGTTCGATTACCGTGCTCGATCCTGAGTGCACCTCCGTTGTACAGTTTACTCTGACGTTTCGACAAGTCTCATTAGCGACCGATCCCTCGAAAAACTTGATAATCGATAACGTACTGCGATGATGAGGGTAAATGAGAGAGCACGAATGACATAAAGGTATTACCGGAGAATAAGGCTATATATTCTCCCTATAAATTGTTGAAATATTTTTGTGCATTTTAGTATATTTAGATTTTTTCTATTTATGTTTAATGTTTCGCTATATAATCTAGCCTAATTAACATCCAATTTGCTCGAAGAACTTGACCACACGACTTTATTTTCTATACAGCCTTGATTCACCCGAATTTACCGCTTGAATCTTCTTTATTCCAGATGAAGACATTTATCTACGTCGAAAAAAAAACATCGGGATCCACCGCGGTGAGGTGTACCTTTATTTATGCTCTATAAAGAGAAATTAGAGTTAAAGTATCTAAAGTTATCGGTTATTTAAAACGTAAGCCACCCGCGGTGGATGTGCAAATGAAGCCAAAGTGCTCCAACGATTAAGCTTTTCCTACCGCCGATTATAGAATATCACGGTGAATCCGGTTTTTCCACGTAATCGGCAACAATTATTAGATCGTTACAGCGGATTAGCTCGAGGATAAAAAATCGGCATCATTTGTCGGCGCATACGCGGAATCTTCAAAGGATCGAAATAACTTCCCACTTACATTGTATATTACACCAACGTTTGCTGGTAACTCGTGCGCTATTTTTTTCTTTTTTTGCATTTCTTCGAATACTGTATATTTTTTTATTTACTTTTGTCCTTCCAGCCAAAACTAAACACTGCTAATATTCAATGAAAAAAATCAACAATATATCAACAAAATTTGTAACGATGCCATTGAATAAAAATCTTATCAAAATTGGAATGTTCAATAACCCGCAGTAAAATCAATTGGAACGTTCTGATCTACGATTTTGAAAACGAGATTGTCCTCAATTTGTTTTTATCCTATTTTGTTTGTTCATATACAAAAATGACCGTAGGGATGTTTCATGGATTAGCTGTTTCGTGAAACTCTTCGCGATCGGCAATAAATGTCACCATAACTATTATCATGAAGCGTCGAGTAATAATTTGGAATATCATCCGTGTGTTTATCGTCAGTTTCACTTTCGCGGTGGAGCTTAGAAGGCGTTATACGTCTGTTGTTAATATCTATACATATATATATATATATAATGTACTTGGGGAGCTGCGCGCGAATGGAGGTGCCAATCCCGGAGGTCTTTCATCCGCTATCTCGTCACGGCGATCTGCCGACAGGTGGGCACCCGCCTTGACGCGCAACAATTCATGAATGAATTAATAGCCGCCACCGTATAGTGTGTAGTACACAAGCTCCATAGTCCCAGTCATATATAGATATATATGTATATATATGTATTCATCTGTCTTTTTCTTTCTCCCTCACTCACCCGCCGTGGTTGGGAAGATTTACATCTTCGTTCGCGGTGGGAGCTGTCGACGAGATTTCATGAGCGCGCACCCGCGCGAAAGTGTTTTCTCTCGATGGATAGACGTATTTTAGCGAATGTATCGTGTGGCGCGGGATGGATCCCCAATCGGGAAAGATGTACGAGAACACGAGAGAGATTTAAATAATGAAGGAAGACACGCGATTGATGATGCCAGCGTCCAATCATACGATTAAGCAATATTTTGTTTATTGATTTTTTGTGCCCTCTTAAGCCACGAATAAATTGAAGCTTGCGCGTCACATCATTTTCTCCTCGGCTGAAGACAAACCATTAATTACGAAGAAGATTTTTTTGAACTCCGATTATACCGATGTCAGTTTGAAACTTTTTCCTGAACTCGTTACAGCGTTGAATACAATATGTATGAGAAAAAAGGACGCACGAAGAAAGAGAAAAGAAGAGATAAAATTTTCTCGCGTCTACATCAGTAGGAGTGTTAAAACGCTAAAGGTTATTGCTTCCATAAATCGAGGAGGCAGCAGAAATTTGCAGTTTCAGTTCTCTGTGGATGCTGACTTCGAGAGCGAACGATTACGTGCCGATAGCTTCTCTCGCATTCGTGCCGCGGAGCCTGAATATTTTATTATTTTAAATCGCTCTATAAGTATATTTATATATGTATGTATTTATATATAAATATATACATACATATTTCAGGAGGATCTATATGGAAGGCTATAATACGATATTTTGATGCGGGATATTCGAGGTAACGAATGGTGCGTTTAAAGCACTTGATGCGTGAGAGTTTTGCATAAGCGGGAATAATAATGATCGTTGATAGCCGTAAATGAAACACGTATATTGAATCGAACGAGGGAATAATGAAAGGGAGAGGGAGAGAGTCTGAGGTCTTTCTTCTGCCGGCTTTGATTTATCGAGCGTCACTTTAATTATCCATCGATCTGTTCTCTCGTGAGAATACTCAGAGCAATATATGCACATTTGTATATATGTATACATATTTGAACAGTTACGGAAACGTACATATATGTATTACAGTTTGTTACGTATACTTCAACGTCTCGTCTTTGGTGCTCAAAAGCCGCAACGTGGCCTGGCAAAGGAGCTAATGAGGAAGGAGGTGAAATTATTTGCGGATCCTTTTGCGCTATATAAACGTGTATATGCATAATATCGAGTCGTTTATACGAGAGCAAGAGTACAAAAAAAAATCTTCGACTATGTATCGCCATATGTAAGAAACGCGAAAGGTTACTCGCTTTCATAAATCGGCTGCGGCACTAATACGTGTCTTGATATAGGCAACGTGATGGGTTTTGAGGATTCATCGCTTTGTAGCTATGATTTGTATACTATATATATTTGTAGATTCATATATCGCGATCAGTAGTAAGTCTGTAAGATTCCAGACAACTTTCCGGTGTGTTTGCTGACTTTTTTCTTACACTAGCCTTTATAAGTGAGAAAGAACTGCTCAAATGTATCTACCTTGAGTATCAGATGGATTGAAATGTATATTCACAGGTCGCTTTGAGGCTTTTCTCAGGGCGATTGACAAAAACTTGGATTAGCACACGATTTTCATTGAGACAATTTTCCATGAGGGCTTACCTGAAACACACAAAAAACATCCACATGGTAACGAATTCAATTATAAACGCTTCGAAATTTCTAATTGAAAATTGGCATGTGAAAGAGAGAGAGAGAGAGAGAGAGAGAGAGAGAGAGAGAGAGAGAGAGAGAGAGAGAGAAGTGTAATCCAAAGATCGCAGGTAACCTTTCTTCTACGTCCAAGCGATTTATTCCCGATACAATCAATACAATCGCGGCTCATTATAGATGCAATTTGCAAATTGGCTAGTCGCGTGTACGACAACGTTGTCTCATGTATTTTGTAGTACTGAAACTGGTTTATAGATAGATCCGAGAACGACACGATTTAATAATATCGTCGAACAATACGTAATAGCATTATGTCGACATTACTCAGTCGCTTTGTCTGTATCTCACTAGCGTGTGTGTAGCGTATATCAAATGCAATCAAGAAAAGAGCCCTAGCCCGTATCATTTTAAGCGTCGAATCGTGTAAATCACGCCTTTTCATTTGCTGGTAGGATTTTAGATGTAAAGTGATAAATATATTTTGCCTAGTGATGAATATATTGTTTTGCCGGTACGCCCTCTTCGGTTGCGTCGAAGAATTAATCAGTCCTGACTGGTCGCGTACTGGAGAAAGAGAGAGAAAAGCTTTCTTTCATGATACGAGGGCGTAGGAAGCTCGAGCGTTCGTAAGAAGCACCTGGGCGTTCTTACTCTGAGCATGAGAGAAACTTAGGGACACGAGAATGATCCCCTCGTCGGAGATAATGGCTCTTTCATAGATTCATAGTACGTATGTATATAAAATACTATAGAAGAGCCTATTAAGAAATTCATGAGACGTGCGTGAGTGCATGCACGTTATATGATCGTAGATATACAAGCATGCGTATATAAACACTTATACATATATGTTTCGTTGGAGGAAGAGGTTAAGAAAGTGCGGCGACTGCGCCGCGATGAGATCTGGTGACGAAGTCAAACTTTGGCGTGGTTGGTGGGTGGGGTTGCGGGGTTAATCCCCTCGAGCTCGATTCAATGCTGAGCTTAGAATTGCTAACGTGTATGATATGTTCATACATATATATGACTGGGCTATACATACATATAAGCTGTAGAATGATGGAGGGACAAGAGGGAGGAAGGAAGGAAGGAAGACGCAACATTGACATGAATGACGACGTCTCAGTACTCCGGTCACGTGGGCAGGACACAATGAAGGGTGCGGCCTCACCTTTGACATCTTAGGTCTCGACCTATTCCTATAATATATAGTAGGTAACGATATGAATACACACACACACACACACACACACACACACATTCTACACAAAAGATACCATTTGTAGTATGCACAGTCAGCCTCGAAAGTCAGAGAACTTTTTATCTTCTTTTCCCTTTTCCTCTCTCTCTCTATTTCTCTCTTGTATCATTGTGACCACAAGAGGGCTTCTCCACGTGCACCACGCGTCTCTCCTCGTTCTTCGTCGTTTTCGCAACCCACGTCCACGCCAACACACTAATCTTCATGGTATTTCACCACTCGGGAAATACACCAGGGTCTAAGATACAGATATGTATATTTCGCGAAGAACCAATAGAAGGGCGTAACCCAGTTTAATTCGTGGGCTAAATTGTGTGGGCTGAGCCCTTTTATTGTTTTAAGATCTTATATGGGTCTACGAACGTACGGGGGAAAAAAGAAGGGGTCAAGCGCGGGTGGGAAGTTCTCCATATAGCTCCATTCGTGTATGTATAAAATAAAGTATATTTGTGGTCTTGACTCGCGTATACAGTCGGGTGCTTCAACGTACCGAGGACGTGAGTTACGTACGAGTCGCTCAGACAGACAGAGGAACGACTTGACTTGACACTCGCTTCCTTGACCCTCCTCTTCACCTCCCTTTACTCCCTTTCGAACGAATCGTGACTGTTTTTTATTCTTCTTCTTCGTCTTCTCCCCCTTTCCATTTTTTATTCTTTTTTCATGTCCGTTTATGAAATATCACCAGGACTCCTGTCCGTCGGAAAACTGAATACATCTTCGTCTCGTTGATAATTGTGAAAGTGAATTATTGCAATTTGTGACTATTGAAATGTTTTGAAATTGATGGAACGTCGTCAAGTCTACTTGTGTTATCGCTGCCATCATAGTATATAATTCTATAAATGTTTTATTTTTAATTAAATTTGAGATTTATTATTGGCTCAAATGTTCGTGATTGACTTCATCAAATTTATCAATTGAGAAATTTCACTGACACACTTCAAAGTCCCACTACTACTGATTAAGCGACAGTTCGTAGGCGAATCGGTCGAGCATAACAGTTTCTTTTTTCAATCATATTGTTGGTATTTTATGATCTCAGGTTGATCAGTTATAGTTTTCATACATATTTATCAAAGTAGTTTTTGAGTTAATCGATTCTCCTCTCCTGAAAATCGCTTCTTCACCATTCACTTTCCATATATAGTTCGCGCCGATCATTTTGCTGCTCGTTCATTGCGTTTCTTATATTCTCGTGTTCGCGATACTTTTTAGAATTGTTTCGCAGGAATTTCCGTGAAAAAGATATTATACGGTCTTTATTAAGGATCTTTTTACATACAAAACGAATTTTACGAGCGTGCGAGCCTATCCACGTGTTCGGAAGGTTACGTCTTATTCTTTACTCAGGGAATTTCTTTCTTCGTTTTTCGTCTTTTTTCGTGGGTTTTTCTTTTTTTTTATTCTCGCGCATGGAGAACGCCTGGGAAGACAACTTGTGATACCTTCTTTGCCGTGTCGGGCAAAGGTAAACGCATCTTAAACGAGTACCTATAAGAAAAACAGAGAGAGAATAAGAGCGAGAGAGAGGAACTTTCTTTCTTTCTTTCCCACTCTCTCTCTCTCTCTCTCTCTCTCTCTCTCTCTCTCTCTCTCTCTCTCTCTTTGTGCTCTCTGTTCAACCGACCTGAGACGCCCACGGCATCTCATATCTTACGGATGAAGACATTTACGACAATCCTCGCGCCGGCTCTGGTCCTCGGCAGTGTATGCATAGATATATTTATATGTGTATATATATTGACCTCCCTACCCGGCACCTACTTGTGTATCTCACATGTTGCATATGCACAGCAAAGCACGACTCACGCGCACGTCTTATATGCACAATGCGTTCTTTTTTTCCATCGCTTTGCGCGTTTCTTATCTGTACCTGAAGCTCTTTTATCTCTTTTCTGCGTGCTTGCTTTTGGCTCTCTTCACAGCTCTCTCTGCCTCTTCTTTTGTTTTTTCTTTCTTTGCTCAAACTTCAGCTACTCTCACTTTCGTAGTGCGTGCGCGATTACTGACTTCATACCTGGCGCCAAATGTCACAATTTACCATTTTACACCGGCGCAATTTGTCTCGACGTAATTGGAGAAAATATTTAAGAAAAAAAAATTGAAAAAAGAAATCCACATATAATATTCGGCAATGTAGAATTCCGCGAAAAATAAATATTGCCAAGCTTGCTGCGTGGTTTACAAAATAAAATGAAAAAAGGATTACAGCATGCGTCTGACAGCGTGTGAATAATGCACCAAGTGAGCGAGGTGTGCTGTTGCCTCGAACCCCTAGTTACGGAGGCATAAAATCTGATAATAAGTCTGAATTGCTGCAAGAGTTGGCGATCTATGACCGCAGCTGGACCAGGTCGTGGAGGTCACCGCACTCCGCAAAGAGTATTTCTCCGACTAAACTTATATGGTATGTAGCATGTAGGAGAAAAAATAAAATAAAAATAAAATAAAATAAAGAAAATAAAAGGTATTTACGCACTTTAACTTCCATGGATACAAAGAAAAAGGGTATTCTTGAGGTGGGAGAAAGATTCTCTTTGAGAGGTGGCGATACGTGCTTTTTCTTCATCTCTCGTTTGTACTTTGCGTATTTTAGCTGCGTCGAGGCTCTCAGCCAAGATGGAGGTGTTTGCGAGCCCCCGTAAAAACGAGGCTCTGAGGTATATCACGTACTTTTCTCACGTGTCCCTCGTAAATACATGGTTATATATATTTCTCTTGTATGCGCGTGTGTGTACATTCGTCGATGTGCATCACAGGTGTCAGAGGTGACGTGTCACATAAGGTGACGATTCTTCAAGAGAGCTCTCCCCGCAATATTGCGCAATCGTACACGAGCAGCAAGAAAACAACGGTTTTACTTCAACAGTGCACTACCATGAATAGGTACACGCGAATAAGTATACATCTATGAACGAACTGAAAAGAGTGACGAAATAAAACATCGAAGGATTGTCACAAACGTTGAAAAATATAGAGACGAAGATTCATCGGCCGTCGACTTGTAGCTTTTAAGCCGCCTTGTTTCGTTATTACTTCTATTCTTCTTCGTTCTTCTGTTCCAAGAATACAATTAAATAAGCTAAATTTGCCGCAATCCAGAGACGCGAATCATACAAGTTACGTGAATCGTTACAGTCGTTAATGCTACCTCGAAATCATATCTGTATCTGGTGGCTACTCATACGATGGATTCAGAGGCTTTGATAGAGCTGTTCTGTAATTATCATACGACATGTGCACGATGATATCGATGTCGGATCGTTAGCAAGCAAAAAGGCGTATCCCGGGTAACTTTGAACGTTGAATCGTTGAGGTTAACGCTTTTTTATTGTTTGACATAGTCGACGTATCGCTGACACTACCTGGTGTGTTTATATTTCAGGCATAATAACGACACTATTGACAACCGATCCGATATCTTCGTTGAGGTTGATATATGTTGTCTCTGCAGTTTCAACTACCGTGCGTTCGGTCTATAAGTATCGAAGGCTCATACATACACCAAGATCTTTGAATCGTGTTCTTTCAACTGTTTATACATGAATATACATGTGAATATATACAGATATATACGTATGGTTATTCAGCTGTCAACATCTCCGTATACGTCGATGGAATAAAAGGTGCTCGCGAAGTGAGTTACGAAAGTGAGAACTGAGAAGCAACCACGGCGTTAGATATAATGTATATGGGCATACGGAAGGCGTAGGATCCACGAGAGTTCCGTGGTTCGTCACAGATTCAAGCAACCATCTTTCTCTCTCTTATTTCATCCCAAGGAGCCTCCGTATGTTCAATAATTGTGAAATACACGTCTTAAATGTTAACGATTATTGCTAACCGTTCATCTCCAACGTAATGTTAAATTTTGATGAGTAGACACTGTTTAATTAATTTATCATTTTAGCAAAAT
Organism: Rhimphoctona megacephalus; assembly: GCA_963989365.1. Lineage (NCBI taxonomy): Eukaryota > Metazoa > Arthropoda > Insecta > Hymenoptera > Ichneumonidae > Rhimphoctona > Rhimphoctona megacephalus. Next base: position 15,147,476 of record OZ022417.1, read on the forward strand.
CTTTCACGCTTCGCCAGAAGTCTGAGACTTGCGTGTGCATTTTCAACATCTAATGAAAAACAGGGTCTGAAAATATTGATTATTTTCGCTCGAAGTTTCAGTTGAATTCACAATTACAAGTGAAGGATCTTTCAGATTTTAAATAACGCATCATCATTAATCTTATCACATGGATTCGTTTCGCTGGTGTTTCCTCAACTATAAGCTTTCGCTTCTATTACGCGGTGGGTTGAGAATCCCTGGGTCGCATAGAAGCGATCGCGAGAAAAAGAACAGACCGGTTCGGGTCACCTGAAGAGGGCTCACCTCAGGTCGCGTCCCCGGACATTTCTTGTCATATAAATATATATACATGTGTGCGATAGAAGAGAAAGAGAGATGAGACGATATTATTTAGTGTGCGAGAAAGAGAAAAAACTTAATGTATTTCTTGGCTTTATAGAATATCATTCTCTCCCGCAACACATGGCTCGTTTTTTTATTCCACGCTCTTACCGAATGGCAACAACGTCAACTGTTGCAAGTGTCATACGAACAGTAAATGTCGTCGTTATGAATGTCGAAGGAAAGACTATTTGATGGAAGCGATGCTAAAATCACCTGCACACGGTGAAGTACGTACAAGGAGAATAATAGAAAATAAAAAAGCAGTTAAGAACGTAACGTCGAATATAAATTGAACTAGGTTAGACCGTTTTCTTTAGTACCCCTTAGTTTTTTTTTAGCCTGTATTTTATACATGTCTCAAAAAGTTTGTTTAATTTTGAGTAATTATTTACTTCATTGCATATTATTAAATAAATAATCAATTATGACTACCAAATTTTTCTTTTAAAGATCGTTAATCCTATAACGTGCTTGGGTTTATTCAGATGTCATAAAAGGTTTCTTGACACCGAGCCAGTTCTTCTTGAAGATTTTGATTTGATCGAGATAAAAAAGAGAAAAAAATAACCGAAGATATTTAACGAAATAATGCTATATGTATCGAAGGATTATCTCTCGCTATGTGACGATGTCGAAACATGTCGTTTGACGGCTTTGACAACGACGTGCTCACTTCAATCTTGCCCCATTTTTGTTCGAACACAGTCCCGAGGCCAACAAATCATAGATTTACACGAGGATGAACGACGAAGGATTTAAGAGAAAAAAAAGCTCGAATACGTTTCCTTTAGAAACCTGCACATCCATGTATGATGAAGATATTCTTTAAGACAATTTTGAAGAGCCTGGAGGGCACTCGCGTGGGTTTTTCTATTTTACGCGAGCACGGTATTGTTCAATCATTTTTCTCACGTTTTTTACGTGTCACGGTATGAAGAGTGACTTCATTACCATAATTTCGGCACGCTTTTTTTTTGAATAACCTCGACATTTGCAATTCTTTTTTTTTCTCGAGTTATGAGCGTTCATGTGACTTTGTAAGCATACTTTTATTCGTGCGCATCGCACCGCTTTGGTAAATATTTATCTGACAAGTATTACGATAGAGAAACTTCGATCACATTGAAAACCCAATTTTGTTGACATATTAGAATATTTTGTTGGACATATTCAATAAGATTATTTCATCCAGGCAACAAAGTTTAAGATGTTTCAACAAAACTTCGTTATACTGAAACGAAACTTTGTTGAAACAATAAAAGTTTTGTTGCCTGGACGAAATATTTTTGTTCGAAGTATCCAACAAAATATTTTACTGTTTCACCAGAATTGGGTTTTTTGTGCAGAGATCGAAGCAGCGAATCGTATCGATCTATGAATGTTACTAAACAGAGAATTGTCTTCACGAAGGAAAACGATCGGAGGGTAACACGTGTTTATCGCATTGTCTTTACTCACGGCGTGGGCAAGTCACTCGATATCCAAGTGGTCTCTCACATACGGTTTTATGTACACAAACAAAAGTCCTGCATACTCTGACATATATTCGAATGCATGTGCGAGGCATTCCAGTCCGATACGATCTGTGTTGATATCTCAACACCTCCATTTTTCTCCTTCTGATATTTCGTAGAAATGCATTTTTTTTTAATGAAATCTATCGAGGTTTCATTATTTCATAAAAAATGATGTAGCTACGACACTTGTTAAGTTTTATACAGAACACTTCCCAAACTGATTAGAAGACAGTTGTGTTCTAATTCTTTGACGTTCAAGACCAAAAATAGATGAGGTAGACTTTTAATTGAACAAATGGTCAAAACGTATTTAAGACAATACAGTGAATCACGTATCAAATAAATAGCTGATTTTAAGAGTCGATAGATCGCACGAGTTTAACGCGAATGTAGTATGCGCGTCAACAATGAATTTTCACTTGCGATACTTGTACGAGTTCAGTCTGTGCGATAAAGCGACGAACAGAGAAGATAAGCCCATTGGATTGTGCGGCGTTATCGCAAAATCGTCGAAAAGCCGACGTTGAAACGTACGATATGTCTAGTTTATTTGCTTGATCTGTCACGTCGTTATACGATCATGAGTGCGAAGAAACTTCGTGATCTCGATTTCTCGTGAGAGAATATCGATGAGAGGTGGTACGAGAAACACATTGGCTACTTTTGATAGAGCGTAATGAATGGATTGCTCGGATTTTGCATCGCCCACACTTCCCACACGGAGAGAAATGTTTGTATCAGTACAACGTCTGCCACGCTATTGCCGTAAATTTTATATGTTAATATAGTGACGACAAATCAATTTTTTTTTTTCAAAATGAGAAAAAAAGTATAATAAAAAATTTGCCCACGACGGAGCTAGTCTCAAAAATCATTTCATTGATTAAAGCTTTTTTGTGAATTTTTTGAAAAAAATTGAAAAGGGCACACATCTTAAAACCAATGTTTTTTTGCTTTAAATTGAGAAAAAATACGGAATACAAATATTAATCATTCTTTCGTATTTTTTTTCTAACATTACGGTGAAAAACCAACATTTCTAAAAAAAAAAGTTCGATTTGGTCGATTTTTGAGAGAGTTACAGTCATTTGAAGAAAAAAACATCGAATTTTGTAAAAAATCATATTTCACAAGTGTATGGACAAAAAAATCTGAAAAAAATCAAGAGAGCTTCTTTCAATGGGTCATACAACATATAACATTTTCAGCCAAATCAAAGAATGGAAGGGTCTGACGTCGGTCGATTTGGCGTGGAATGCCCCATATATACATATTTATAAACAACACAGTTTAAATAACTTTTTTTGTTATTATTGTTTTATTTGTAATTTTTGTGTAATTAATTTTTTAATAAACCAATTACACAAAAATTACAAAAAAAAACATTGGCACAATAAAATGTTAACTAATTGCATCTTCGAAACGTTTTTACTGTATTTTAACTTAAATAATAACAAAAAATTTTGATTTCAACATTTTTTTTATTAATGTTTTTTTTGTGTAATTAATTTTTGTAATAAATTTGATAAAAAAATTTACGGGAACTTTCCTGTTATTGTTGTTCTTTTACTTTTTCCTTTGTATTGGAAGTACCTATGTATTGTTTACATTTTTTTACGGAAAGTACACACGGACATCCAAATACACACGCATGTACGCCGAATTCGTACGATTTCCAGGGAATTTATCCCATAATATATAGCCTGATACGATATATAATCGCGCACTCCTTTTTTGGTAATACCTCTCTCTCTCTCTCTCTCTCTCTCTCTCTCTCTCTCTCTCTCTCTCTCTCTCTCTCTCTCTCTCTCTCTCTCTCTCATTTTTGTATTTTATTTTTATTATTTTTTGTATTGCATTTTATTTTTATTATTTTTTGTATTTGATTTTATTTTTATTATTTTTTGTATTTGATTTTGTGTTATTGCCTAAAAGTTGCACTGAGGTAAAATAAACTATCATCATCATCATCTCTCTCTCTCTCTCTTATGCTGTGATAATTTAGGAAGATGCTCGATTCGCAAATGCTTGAGGACGAATAATATAGGAATTGTAATTGTAGCACAAAACTCGGGCAATTACTTTTGTACCAGCAGCAAACAAAAACTTTTGCTAGGTTTGTTGATCGGCCGTCCGCAGGAATGCCCATGTAGCAAAATTTATATATCACGGTAGCAAATGCTGTGTTGCGTCAGCATAGCATTTGCTACTCCGGCAAATCTATCGTAGATTTACTTTTTTCGACTCCATAACAAAAATTCTTATGCTGTCATAAGGATAATTATGCTACAGATGCTTATGGCATTGCTGTCGTAGCTAAAACACCATTAGCAAATGATTTTTTGTTGTTTTGACACAGACATTTCTCTCCGTGCATGAACGATGATATCACAGAGCAACAAATCACTGTATCGGTAGAGATATCTGGGCGATTATTATTTTTAATAATACAGAAACTAATCACTCCAGTGTCGTCGTTTGACCCCCGTTCCACTTTCTCCTTTGTACGATGGTGTTATTTCGCGGCTTTATTTTTTTTGCTCTCATAATATCAGCGGGAAAAGGAGTGTCGAGGTGTATTGCGATGCAAACTTCCGTCGATTTATAATTACGTGTACAGTGAAGGATCGAGGAGTATAATAGCAGTTGCGGTGTTGCCAATGTGAGAATTTAAGTACAGTAGTAGAGAGGAGAATCGAATAATAATCCAGGAATATATATGGCCGGTAGAAAAGTCGGCTCGTTCGTTGAAGTGATTTATCATCGGTGAAAAAATAAAAGAAAGAAAAGGAGAGAGAAGGAGAGACATGGCGATGAGAGATCCGGTTAAAGTTTCGCGAGAGAGTGAGTGCCTTCGATATAATTGACGAGCCGCTAACGAACGCGTGCGCCTCTCCGCTGTGGTTTGTGCCTCTGCTTCTGGGTGGGGCTGCTCACTTCGTAAGGACCCTCATTAATTCGTCGCTGATTCTATACTGACAAGAGAATTCACCAGAGACTACGATAATTTGCGTGCCACACATCACTGTCTGAAGGATGTATCGGTTGCTAAAATGATGATCTCGCCTGCTCTTTCGATCTCTTTCGCGAAAATGAATTCTTCCTTCGAGTCATGGACAAGGATCATGGATTGTGGCAAGACACCAATAGAATCTTTCCCCACACGGCCATTCCATTCATTATCGAACTATTGGGAAATGTCTTAGTAAATGTTCACATGCAAAAGGTTGATAGAGAACTCTGACACTCGTTCGAGACACAAACTGGACAAGTAATACCTGATGAGGCTAGTATGGTCCAAAGCTCGCCTCTGGCGTTATGAATGGTTGAACGAATGAATGGAAGAACGAATGAATGGTTCACACCTCCACTACCCCCGAGCTCCTTCGTCCTAACACCTCGTCGATCGGTCGACACCTCTCTCGACATGTCAGCACCGCGAGATACTTCGATAATTAATTACCCCAACTGAGAGGATATACGATTGTATGGCTGCTGGCTCGAATCCATTTGCACACATATAATCTATGTATAGAACATATATAAATTTATTTAGAGAAGATGTAAGAAAAATAATTGCTCGGTGACTTCCCACTCCTAATTCGCCACGTAATACATATTTTTTTATTGCTCCACTACAATTTTATTTATTATTGTGGGCGAGCCGTAGAAAGGGGCGAAGAGGGTAGCCAAAGTTGAATAATACAGTGAAAGGACCGTTTGTACTATGTACATGAATAATCTCATACTCTCGTGGAGGTTTGTGTAGTCCCTCGATTCAACGCTTCTACCATCAGGACTTGTTATTTTTTCTTAGTCCGTGTTATTCTTCCATGGCTCTCTGACAACAGAGTAAAGATGCAAGGCTTCGTCAGATGCATGAGAAAACGAACGTACATATCCACATTCGTATCTCGTAAAGTAGAAAAAACATTTGTGCGACGTGTGTGATTACGCTCTGCTTACTCGACGCATTCTTGTGCCTCGAAATTCTCCAACATCGAGCATGTATTCTTCGTTTTGTTGATGCACCAAGAATCACAAATCTTCGCTTCATCGCTGGAGTATTTTATCATCCAACCAGAAATAAAGAATAAAAACCACATGTGCGTGACTAAAATCATCTCAATTTTATGTTCCACGTAGTGATCCATCTTCGTCGTTGGGCGGAAATGTGTAATACAGAAAAAATCGGGTAATCGGAAATGACGATCATCAAAAGATGTTTCGCCGGTCATCAGGCCGAGAAGCGAGAATTCAGAAGGCTAAAAAAGTCTCGAACGGATGTGACGAAAAGAATATAGCTCATCCCTCCCTCCCTCCCTCCCTCCCTCTCTCTCTCTCTCTCTCTCTCTCTCTCTCTCTCTGGGCTCTATTTTCTTTCCCTCTCTCGCCTTTCGTGCTTCGTGACCCGATGCATGTTTGAATTTGGTACGGTGGATCACTCGACAGCAGCGGATAGAAAGATGAAGCCGGAGAGAAAAACAGAAAGAGAGAGGTTCGTCCATTGGAGAGATGACGAGGCTCTAGAAGAGAAACGTGTACCGGGTGGCCGTTAGATATAGAAGATTCAGAGAGTTCCAGAATGAGGATGCTGCACCGCGAAATGCAGTCTATATATAAAGAAGATGCACTTGGTGGGCGCACCTGCCGCTAGGTCATTAGATGCATAAACGGTAGGTATAAAGGGACCGGATTGAGAGAATTCGCGGTCGTCATGTTCCTCGTCGTCGTCCTCGTCGTTTCAAGACCGGTACGCTAAAGCGATGACGAAAGAATATTACGGGGTAAAAACGAAAAAAGACGTGAAGAGCGAAGAAGGGCAGACTGGGAACGGGACGAAGAGATAGAGGAGGGAGGGACCCGTCACGAACTCCGGGCTAATTGTCCTGAAGATTGCTCCTGCAGCAGAAACAGAAGCATCAAGAACCCTCTTTCTGCTCATGTTTGGCTCCCTGAGATGCACCGTGAACTCTCGACAAAGATCGGAAGGTATTCGTTCGAACCATGAAAAACTTGCATTATTTCCTTTTATCTATCTGCTTCTCATTTCCTTTTTTCTTAATACTACAGGTGTCAGCATACGTATTGATCCAGGTAGCCTACTTCTAGCAGGCAATATTGTTGTCTCAAATTTTGACGTCTGAGGTCGTCGACTTGCAGCGTTGCCAGAAATCGTCCAATTTGCTATCTTTTAACACAGCAGCGTCGCAGAATCTGGCAACGCTGTCGACTTGGCGATTGGGCAATTTGAACTCTCTCGAAATATCCCCATCTACTTGTAACTAGTTTTTTTAAATTTAGTCGTAGCTATCTAGAACTTTTTTGCTTCGGACAAATGTACCGACACTGTGACCGGCAACAGCTTAACATCATGTCTGTATTGTATGAAATGTATATCGGTATACATCGCTGAGTTGCCGTGAAAACCGAGGCGAGAAAGATCTCAGATGAAATATAAAATTGTTTGATCTCGTACCCGGTTACAGCTATCTTTGTTTTAGTTTGTCCATGTTTTTTCATCTGGTGAAATCGGTGGACTGTCGTCGTTCCACGTCGTTCACGACCTCACGACACGTCTTGCGCTCTCTACTCCGCGATGACGTTATATTCATGATTCGCAACAGACCGAAATTCTTGCGTAACGAGTATACATAATATCGTCGCGCCCGCGATTTGGCTCGATATGCTCTCGTTCTTTTGCCCCTCTATTCAGTCCCCTCTCTCTCTCTCTCTCTCTCTCTCTCTCTCTCTTAGTTTTATTTGCATCACGAATTTCTAAGGCGATCGGCTGATCTTGCAAAATCAGATCAGTATCGTTCTACGATGATAAAATAATGGCCACCAAGGCGCATGTCCGTGTCCTATTCTCTCTCTATTTTCTCGTTACTTCTCACACTCTCGTTTTATTTCATGGATTTGATTAATATTAGAATCTTAAATATCAAACGACATAATACATGCATATATATATATATATTCAAATCAAAGTAGTGACATGGACATCGCGAAGGAACGATCCTTTCATGTGGCTGCCAGTCAGTAGTCGTTGCGTAAATTAGCTATATGTATAACCGAGCTATAAGCTCCCTACGTCAGTCTCAGAACCGACAATAAATCCTTTGGGGACACACGGGGAAAATGGCAATACAGGCGGACTGCTATATGTATTCTACAATGTTCCCCGCGGCGCTCGCTTCTGTGATTGTTGTATGTTGAATATACTGCCGGTATAACAGGTGAGACAAAGACCAACGTATATGTATACTTATATATGTATGTATATACGTCAGGCATTCGCGACGCCTTCGAAAGACAGAAAGATCTTCGCAACAGCGACAGCAAAACTCTCGGCTAAAAGGGGGCGATAGATAAAAAGAAAGTAGACGAGAGTGAATCGAGATCCGCTGTTACAGGCAAATAAATAAATTATATATATATATCGCTTTCTGCTCTGCTTATAGCTGCCATCTCGAGTACCGAGCTGTGTTTCGTGGTAATACGTGTTACATTAGACAGAAACGGACAGAAAAATGTATAAATATATAGATATATATGGTAGTGGATCTTTTCACGAATGGGCATAGAGGATATCGAGGTTTCTTCGATCTTTAACGTATTTACTATTATATTGTACAGGTGTATATGTATATACTTTGTATTCCCCACATCGTTTTCGTTCCGTGGTTCGTCGTTGTCGTGAAGACGAATATAACTGAGGTGCAGGCCGTACATACGAAAGATTAATGGGTTCGCGAGGTGCGAGAGAGGAATTGGATTTCACTCTCATGCCTCCTGATTTTCTCGCGCTTATTCTCTTCAGTGTTCACAACGTGTGTTAAAGATATAAAACACACCATAACTGGCGTGGAATATCGTCTAACCGAATCATCGTCAGTCGATAGATCTTTTTCCAGAATCGTCGACAAGAGAGCGCGAGTTCTCCCCTGAGATCGACACGAGTTTTATCCATAAAAAGTATATTTGGATCCCTGGTCCTGATGTTTGATATCACTTCCCTTCTCTCTCTCTCTCTCTCTCCTCTCTCTCTCTCTCTCTCTCTCTCTCTCTCTCTCTCTCTCTCTCTCTTCTCTGTTTCATTCTTTCTCTTCTGTCGACTTACGTAAGGACACAGACTGTTCATGAGCTCCGTCTCTTTGGGAATACCTGTTATCCTCTTTTCTTTTTTTCACTCAATTCATTCAGCAAGAGGATGAGAAAAGAGAGCGTCAGAAAGTCGAGAAAAAGGATCTTCTTTCGACCTTTTCTTACATGATGGCTAGAGTAGAGCAATAATTTCTCGGACCCGCTACCGTGGAGAGATAAAACGTCGAGAGTAACAGAAGGCGGCAATAGAAGCGAGGAACGTTCCTCATGCAGGCAACAGCAGCCACAGCTAAGAATCGGAGGCAGAATCGAGCGGTTAATGGCTCGTTCCGTGCAACCGCGGTGAAGTGCACTGGGCAACACCCGCCTCGACTCTCTGACCTTACACACCACTGTAAATACAGCACTTGCTATTTTATCTAGTCTCTACTTCGCTTCTCGTGGATCCCAACATTCTCTTCCTCGAACAATTCGACTTTTTTCCCTTACTTTTATCTATTTCAGATATACATACTCTTGAACGCACAGTGATTCATACAGTTACATGTTGCTCCGAGTTCTCCATGTAACTTATCACTGATTGCAGTTGAAAATCGCATTTCCATCGTTCCTCGCACTCGTGACCATTCATTTTTGCGCCTCGAAAATGTCTTCATAAACAATACAAGTTCAAACGCTCTTTCACCTGACCTTACGAAAAATATCGTGGGCGAATGATCGACGTAAAACTTTTTTGCACTATGAAATTCCAATCCTGACATATTACAGCGATCCCAAATGATCGCCACTCTCTAACCAACTCCCTCTCTGATGTTAACATCATCTGATCCGATGAGGTAAATGTTTTGCATAGTGTAGGTTGTGATTACTATATCATTAAAACAATTCCATTGTCCTCGAACGTCGTTGAAGGCGCACTATGCTGTTTGAAGCAAGGCAATTGATCCTCTTGCTTAATTACTGCAATTGTAATACGAGACTTGTGAATCTTGCTGATTTTCTCAACAATGTTATACACTTGCATCACACATTATCCATATTCTCTTTTGTAACGAGGTGACGTTATAATGTCTCTTTATTAACTTTGACACGAAACTTTGAGTCTTGATGATTCATCGAACTTCATTAACATTATGATCCAAAGATCATAACAATGTTTAGATATCTCCGATTACCGAAAAATTGGAAACTGGACTGAATAGTGTGGAAAACCATGGGAACAGTTGATTATGTATTTCGAAAGAGCTGAAAATCGTTTGTCTGATGAGACACGAACCGATGTAAAATGAAATAACTTTGCATATGTTTTTTGTGATTCCTTGGATGTGAAGTTGCTCATAAACACATCGAAACAGATTCTATAATACTGCAGAGCGAGCAAATTTACGTACAGTAATATGAGAAGCGAATGAAGATTAAGAGAAGGAAGAAAAAATTTCAAGCCCATAGGCGGCGATGATGGGAGAGCAAAGAGCTCACGTTCGGTCCAGCCTGTACTAATTAACCGTGGAATGCTGTATCTAGATTGAAATCTGGGTGACCCGACGCCCCGGGGCCATCACCTCTGGGTTCACCTTAACGTCGAGCAGTGGCTTTTCTCGGCTTCGTACCAAGAGTACACGGAATACAGAAACAGCAGCAAGCAACTTGGATGAGTAGCTACTCCTGGGCTCCAAGAGTTCATCGAGCATTTTCTCTCTCTCTTTCTCTCTTTCTCCTTCTCTTTCGATCCGCGATTCCTCAGTTTCTCTTTCGTTCATATCTCTCGACGGATAGTCCCGAGAGGTAACAACACACGGGTGTATAAGCGGTGTCGGTTATCTCGCTGGAATACACTCTCTCGGACTCTTATAATCCACGAGCAGCCAAGTTTGCACGTACTGAGACTTTTGATTGCGGCTAAGAATGGGCAGATAAAAGGTAAAGAGGCGTTGGCGCTTCTGTGAAGAAGTGAACATTAAATATATTCTTGTAGAGGAAACGGTTTCTATCCAATACACTTTCTCCGGAGCGCCAATAACCGATCCTATCTTCATTGATAATGACGAAACAAGAATCCACGTGAGCCTGCAGGCGAGAGACAAATTTGGCTCCTCGAATAAAAGTGAAATTCAGACGAAAGACTCACTTTTCCTTACGAATTATTAAGTCTGCAGGTTATTTTAATATAAATTTCGCGATTATTCCGTCTGGCTGTTGTGTCTCGTTGTTAGATCGATCGATCAGAGAATTTAACGTTCGAGAGTAAACGAAACGATGGGACAAGAGAGAACGAGAAGACTGGCAACGACGATGACACTCTCGCCTGTAGTGTCGCGCCACGCGCGTCGCATATATCTTTCGACGGATCTATCCCAGTACCGGTTTCTCGAGTCTTTCATATATATATATATATACGTATATATAGATACACAGAACTTTTACACATAGTGGTCGCTGTGGCTCGATCTTTTTGTCCCTTTTCATCGGGATTCGGTTCGCGGAGACTCTCTATACACACGATAAATATATCTATATGTATACACCTCTACGTAAACCACGGAGTGCAAACTTTCGTCGTCCCACTTGCTGTCTTTGCGATATCCCCTTGCTTCGGCAAATCGATAAGATCCCTCTCGACCAACTCACTCTCGCGACTCTATAATTTCGCTTCGGAATATTTGCCTCTTTTTTGTTTTTTAATTCCCTTCGACACTTTTCCCATAAATCGTATACTCTTGACTCTCGTCAAGCCAATAACGATCGAGTTTTATGCTGCTGGGGGTGATCTAACCGGTTCGTTAATCGAACGCGATCGATCTTAGAGGAACGCAACACGGGTCGTTTGGTTTTACGAAGTTGTACCAGAGATGTATATAAGTATATATAATGGATAAACTAATATATACATATACGCGTATGCGAGTGTGTATGAATCTGTAAATAACTGTCCTTGGGACAGATTGATCGAGACTGCGGTCCCAACCGCTCTCTGCCCTTTTTAACGCCTGATAAGCGTTCTCAGCAACGTAACTGGCGACACAAGATTCAATGTGCTCATTGCACTCGATCAAAGTCGACAAATGCAGGCTATTCGATTTTCTCTGGTGACAGAGACACAGCCCGCTAACGCATATTAGCTCGTAAAAGCCACTCCAATCGCGATAACAAGACGGGAGAAGGGAAAAATCTATAACGTGGGTTAAGTCGTCACTGTGATCGCGTCCTATCCAATAGAAAGATCGGGGTAAAAGAATGAGAGAGAAAGAGAACTCGTATACGGAAAGTCAGAGCGGAGAAACGTATAAAGGTGAAAACCCGGCGAGAGAGGACATTAAGACACGGAATCATCCTGAAATATGGGCAGATAAAAACAGCGGGCTTACGAGCCGATGGTACGTTCCTGCAGTCAGGTCGGGTTACGCACCGACTTATTTTACAAACGACTGACCTCCAGCACTGTTATCCTCTCTCTTCCACTCCCAATATCACTACCACACAGTACTTATATACCAAAATATACGTGTACATGTGTATTTGTAGGGAGAGAGAATCGAGGAAAAAGAGACGTTCACCGATATGTCCGAACAGCTATATGGAAGTACCGCAATAAAAGAAAGACTGAAAAGAAACGCGGAGGATACGCTGGAGGACCCTCGTTCGAGTGCGTCTCTCGTGTCGAAGGCAGGTTACAGATACGTGAAACGACGAAATAACCGTTGAGGATAAGGACCCTCGTATAATACTTTTTCACGTATATCGCGCGGGGTGAAGAGACCGAGGAAACTTTTATCGATTCAACCTTATCTCTCGTCGAGAATTTTTGCAATCATCAAATGCTTTAACGGGTAAAAATAAACGCAATCGTTGTGTAGCTATTCCCATCACCGAATATATATATTTTTCAGCGAATGAAGAAACAAGTTTGATGATTATATCGCATGATAAAATAATGAATATAGTTGCTTTTCATTTTTTTAACGTCTTTTATCTTTATGGTTTATTTTATCGTAATCAAAAAGAAAATTATGCATATTTTCGTACAAATATGCTAAGTCACGCTCCGACTCCCGTCCACATATGATTTGTGTATGCGGATGTCACAGCTTCCCCCCTGTCATCGATATCAATTTACAGAGAACAAAAATATACGTTAATGATACATTTTTACGATTTTACGCTACTGTAAATAGCTAAACTTTGCGAGATACGTGTACAGACGGGGTTCGCTTGGAATGCGGAACATTTTCTGAAGCATGACGAGTGAAATTAAAAAGATTGTTGCCCCTATAAATTGATGAAGAGTGGTAGAAAAGCGTTTTAATTCTCGAAGAAGCTCTAAATCTGCCTATCATATCAATAAATAAAGAAAGACGATCGCATAAACGTCGAGTAATTCACGCGAATGGAGAACCTACGTGGATCTCATTACGTGCTATTCGTACACCGAGGCAGGAAAATTTATACAGACGAGAGATCCGAGAACACGTATGAAAGGACAGGAGACGAGGTAAATACACGCGAGAAGCGCGTTACGCCCACCGGATGAAACGAACGGTCCATAGTGTAGCTCTTTTTCTCGAACTCGTCCAAGAAAGGTTGCATGACAAAACGAAAAAAACAACAGTCGAATGAAAATAAGAAAAATATAAAGACGATGGAAAGAGGAGAGTCAAAAAATGGAAAGAAAGAAGAACGTGAAATGTACGTAAAAAAGAGAGACATTATTGGGCAGTGAACGGGGTTATGTTTGTATACGGTACCGTCTTTCGCCATAAATGTCACGTATCTTTGCCTAAAGAGAGAACTGTTCCGGGGGTGCTCGCAAAATGCTGCTATACTGTATAACGCTCATAATATTCTGTCTGCTTATTTCGAATATTCAAGACCTGCTCAGCGCCATTGCGCGTTGCAGTTTATCGGTGCCGTGATTTTGCCGATCTATGTACTTTTTTTCCAATTTTTGACAGATTTTAATAAGTTAGTATCAAGATTTCTTTTAGTTTACTACAATCTTTTTCAAAACACCTCTTTGAATCTCTGTCATAAAATATCCTGACCAGATACGAGAATTTGATTTTTTGGCAATTTTGGATTTTTGAATGAAGTCAAAAAAAGCGGAACGATTTTTCGAGTTTCGGAAGTTGTCCATTTTTTAAAACAGATGCGGGATGAGCCATGCGACGTAGAATTATAAGGAATTTTGTTTTTGTAATGGTGTGCAAATAGAAACTCGGCTCTGAAGTTGGTTGCGTAAAAAAATATACCTGAACGCCTCCAATTCGCCCGCCGTTTTGGATATATGTAGCTTAGTCATTGCTGTTTTTATGACATAAGTTACAGCCATTTACAAGCTGTCATTCCGTGTGTATCAATTTTATAAGAGATGGATGTCGATAAGCAACATTTACGCCACTGCATTCTATTCTGTTTTCAAATGAAACAAAGAAATGCTGCTCAAGCTATGGAATTGATTAAGTCGACTTTGGGTGAACATTCTGTGAGTAATTCAACAGTAAAAAAATGGTTTGCAAGATTTCGTGATGGAAATTTTAGGTTTGAGGACGATCCACGTCTAGGTGCAGTAAAAAAATTTGAAGACGAAGAACTTCAAGTTTTACTGGATGAAAACCCAATAAATTGCAAAAGACCATAGATAGCAATGGCGAATATTTCGATTATTAATCTTTATAACAAGTAGCTTTTCGATAAAGTTGAATTTGACCAAAAAAGCCGAGTTACTACTTGCACACCTATTAATTAGCATTTTCGAAACTGTCAAATTGGTGGTTTTTTTGGTATTTCGGATTAAAATTTGATTAAAAAAAAAAAAAAACATATTAAGAATTCAAATTTTGACATTTGGGTGAATTGGAAAGAATACAGTAATGATAGGCGATTGCAACTTGAATTCCGATATCTGTAATTCGTCAGTAAATCGTGAATACTGAGAAGCAAGATGCTCATTATTTTTATCATTGCAGGATCGTAAATTCTTCATACATTTCATGAAATAACCGTGACAAAAAAGATCCCTGAAGAGCACTGCATTTATATCATTATAACTAAAACCATTGACCGGAGGAAGAGGTTGAGATAGAATCTTGCAAGGTGATTAAGAATAAATGGCAAATCACGAAATGCAGCAGGCAAAGCAGAAGCAAACACACCACCGGCTTTCGGTGTTGTGTAGCGGGCAACCCCGAAGATACTCGTAAGGCCAAGCGTTAAGAGCTCTCGTACCTGTCCACGACCGGATAATACCAGAAAACATGTCTCTATCGCGAGAAGAATCTCGAGAAGCAAACATCTCTCTTTCTTGCTCTCTTCCTTTCTTTCTCGAAGCCATGGTAACACCTTCGACGCATAAACCCGAAGTTTTATCCCACACTGACCACCGAGACGTCTTTACGGTGTCTTTCCACCGGTTACCTACCGGATGAACCCTTCGAGGATTTTCATGGGCCTCCATACACATAATATAGCCGCAAACTCATGGTCAACGTGAGATACAGAAATTAAGGCACAATGTGGACGCTTCTCTCCGAACTAGTGTTGGATAAAACTTGAGAAAGGTATGAAGCTCCGCGAGTTAATTGGTATTCGTCAATTTTCAAATTAGATTCTATCGGATAAGCTTTATTCGAGTGTTCCTGCGTAAAAAATAATTAATTTTTTGTAACTCTTTTATCGAAGTCTTTTATGCCTTATTGCCAATTCGGATCTTGAAACAGGTAAGGCAGAATGCGGGAACAGAAAGGTGAATTAAGAAGGAAGAGAGAGAGAGAGAGAGAGAAAGAAAGAAAAAGGGTTTCAACGACAACGATGGCGATCACGAAGACTTAACCCAATCGAAAAGGCGGTTGCCTAATTGGTTACCCGGGGCAAGAGGCCAAAGACGCGAGACTGTGGTACGATGTCTGTTTCTTCGCCAGGTATATCGAAAAAACCGAAAGAGACTTTCCGAAAGTACGTTACAGCTGCGAGCAAAACTACGTTTTTTTCGTGTCGATAATAGAGAGAGAAAAAGAGAGTATCTGCGATATTATTATGACAAAAAGTGTTGAATCTTGATTTTTCCGTTATAACGAAATAATTGTGAAAAGCCTCGTACATGCTAATTGGATAATGACGCAGCATATCTCGAAAGTTTCTCGTAAAAATAACAAAATCTGCATCTTGATGATCGATCTCAACGATTGGTATTTTGCCACCAAAAACTCTTGCAGACCTCGTTATATATGAAAGAATTTCTCGCGAGACTTTACGCGATATCATATCAAGAGACGCGGTAGCGGCTCGTATAATATACAATAATATATTACATCCTCAGGCGCGCCCGGGAGTTGGCAAGTTTCGCGGCAAAGGTTGCCGTGAAATGTCAATACCATACACACACGTCGTCCAAATGCCAGCTAGTTCATCTCGAACAAAATTTAAAGAAAAAAAAAAAATCACACACGAATACTCTCATTCCAATGAATTATTGTGTAACCCCTGCTAAATGTATAAGCGTTGAATATTATTTGTAGCCACTATATATTATAGTGTCTGCTTGGATCAAAGGTCGTTGTGGTTGAATAAAAACTTGGTGATCGCTGCGTGACCCCGGATAGAGGAAATCTTATACGACGTCAATTATCGTCTCAGACGCGTTAATATATTACGCAAAAGGCATCACAGGTATATATCATCGACTCTTCGTGGATATCATTCCAAGATTTTCTACAAGAGTCGCCAATATTATCGCGACGAGTTGGTTATACCGGTTGGACCTCACGCTCCTGTAGCCAAAGTTCAATCTTGAGCAAATTGACCGTTGAAAGATATCTCGACTTATGAATTAAAAAGTATAAGATCAATATATACACTGATAAAATATATTTCATAATTGTTTCTAGCTTTGGCAGTGTTTTCTGTGCTCTGCAAAAAATGTCTTGTATATAAACCTTCACAGTAAAGTATGAGGTTCGAATTAGTCGCGATCGAAAGAAAAAAAATTAAAAAATAGGTGAACCCAAATAATCCTCCAAAATGCTGTCATATAATAAATATTAGAGAAAAAATTTTCTAAAACAAGTAGAATCACGGTGCTTCCTGTAAAAGTATCTTGCAGATATTCGCTTGTAAATGTACTTGTCTCGAGTCGCAACCGCGACTCTTAATATAAAAATTTTAATCAAATTCGTAAAAATTTGAATTCTTTCGTCTCTGCTACTCGCTGACATGGTAAGAAAAAACCCTTTGAGAACCGCCAGCAATAAGATGTTTGCCAATACTTGGGCAAAGAAGCGCCTTATCGGGAGTCCCTGGGGCCTCCCTCCTCTCTCTTTTTCTCTTGTTCTCTCTCTCTCTTTCTTTCTCTAGCGGTGGTTTTATCTTAATTGTGATCGGGAAGCCCGGCAGCAGTAGCAGCGAGAGCAAGAAACAGGAGCAATATCCAGCAGCCGAAGAAAACAGGAACCACAACGTTTTTTTTCTTCTCGCTTCTTTCGCTCTTTTTATTCGCATTTGTTCGGGCTAGCTCTCGAGATCTTGGAGCAAATCCCGGGACGATGCACCATGAGAATTTACGTGCTGAACACCTGCGAAATTCTCTCTAATCTGTGTGCGTTATACCGAAGCCACCTGGTTTCTTCAACGCCGTCAATTATTACACGAGAAAGAACGAAAGAGGCGGACTGACAGAGAGAAAAGTTTACGAAAACATCAGAAAAAAAAGAGATTAATGAAAGAGGAAGAGACGGAGAGAAAGAGTTGAATGCAACTTGCATCGAGTGTTCTTTAGACGGATAGCTGTCAGGCAATGCGGTTGGTAGTCATCTAGTGATATATAAAAGAGAAACATGAGAGCCGCACATGCAAACCATCAATTAATACAAAGACCTTTGATTTCCGTGGATGCGTGTTAACATGGAACTTTGAGCTTCACAAGAATGTTGCAGTTAGAGACCGTTTATCGATTATATATCGCTGATAATAGCATGTTATTCTTCTTCTTTTCTCTTTTCGTCTTTCGATCTTTATTTCTCTGTTTCGCATTCGACTTCTCACCTCTTGCTGCACGACAAAAAGGAGCCGAGGCCGAGTTCACGCAGATCAATATATAATTAAAGAAATCCAAGCAAAAAAGCGTTTTAGCAAGAAGAAAAAAGCATCATTAACGATATACGCCGAGTTTTTGCGCGATCAATCGTTTCAACAAAAAAACGGGGGTCATTGAAAAAGAATGTTAATTAAAAATGATCAATCAGTATGATGAATCGAGTTAATGAAATTCAATCAGATTTTTTTCCAGTATAAATAAACTTGTCAATTTTTCCTCTGATTCATAAAACATGCTTCTCAGAACTATTACGTATTCGTGCACAAACATACATCGACAATGTAAACGGAAGTGTTCTACTAAAGAGTTTATTCCTTATCTATTACTCTGTGATCATTTTACAACACCTAAAAATGTGTTATTGTTCGCATTTCTATACGTAAAAATAATACATCAAGTATTTTGAAAATGACTATAATGTAAAGCAGAAAATAACACGATTGTTAACTCACTTATCTCTGCAGTGTACACACGGATAATGGAACGTTAGCTTCGACTCAACCAAGAAACGCCATAGAGGCAATTAAACGAGGTGACTGGCTCTTGGGAAGATTATTGCTACTCTGCTGACAAACGATTGGTGGCAGAAAAAAAATTGCAGCACAATTGGTATCCAGCAGAATGAAAGTGTCCGTATATTCGTCATTGGTTTAACTGACAGCAATATATAAACCCCGTTTGCATACTTCACTATTTCTATGCATACCCAATCGGAGAATAGACGGATAAGAGTCCGAGGAAAATATCACATAATTGGATAAACGGTATTGAATTTTTTTTAGCACCATCGACTATGGAGAAAACATGACTATGACTGAGCTGTCATTGCTGTATGGACAGTATATTCCTTATTAAAAACCGAGTGAATTGAAGTATGAGGCTCATCATTGATTGAGGGAAAAAATGGATTACTCTGATCTTTATGTATATATAGGCCAATCCCGTTCTGCTATTTACTATTACTTAAAGAAAATATAATTCAGACAATATGATAGAGACTTTCAACTGCTTTCTATTATTGAAAAAAAGAAACAATTGTTCATAACATTTCGAGCTGTTTAATTGAGAAAGTATACATGATCCGTATCAATGCGGCCGACATTTAAAATAAAAATTGACCTGTGGAAGTCAATAAGGCACTCCTTCGACTTCTGAGAGTCTTATCAGTCTTATCAGCTCGTCTAAAAGGAAAAAAAGTGTACCTAAGATGAGAAGGATACGTATGGAAGAACATTAAATACAATGTGTGTAAAAAGGTTTTACGTAGCGCATTAACCATCTGGAATATACAGATTTCTCAAAAATAAAGCAACGTTAAAGTTCCGCAGCTCAGCAACTAATATTTTTCAGATACGTACCGAGTGCATTTAGAAATTCTCAGTTTTGCAATTAGACACACTTCGAGATAGACAAAGAAAAGATTATCGTTCTGCTAATCGCACACAGAATTGCCATTATCTTTCAAGTGAATTCGTTCCAGAATAGTGTGCGATGTGCGCCCGATTCATGTCATGGAATCTTCGTCGAGTCGCAGTAATGTAAATAACAAGATATATATATATATGTATTTACGTGTTGTGTATAAAATTTTGCACACTTAACGAAAAGGCCCGAATGACACTGTAAGATTCACAAACAGCTGCACTTCGAATTACAGGGCTCGACGTTTCGTCATATTTTTTGCTGCGATCATATTTTCGCGGTTCTTATTAAGAGTTAGAATTCTGCAAAATCATCAACTCACGATGATTTCTTCGTGTGTGTGAAAACAATCAAGAATGAATCAAGTCACAAAAAGGCTGTTGGATATCGCATACAAAATTGAGAAGTGAACCGACAAAGCGATTAGAAGCGAGATAAAGCAAAGAGTGTGGTGATCATGATGGCGGTGGTAAAGAGGGAGTAATCTCGAGCGGAACTTAAGTGGTTTCCTATCCGCTACTGGAGTGAGAGCTCACGATACTGTTCAGCTTCTCCAAAAAGGGTTCCTATATAATTGTCAAAATCGACCATCATAATTATACAGCTATATAATCAACCCTGTGCGCGTTCTCTCTCTTTTTCTCTCACTCGTTTCTTCTGTACGTATATACATAGGTAAATCGTTTTCACGATGAGTCGAGCTTAACGATCACGACGATACGATCATCATCGAAAAATTCAGCTACCCACTTTTTTACTCGTTGCTTTCATCACGAAATTGGCGATAAAACTCGCTTTACTTTTTGCTTCGATTGGTTGCGAGAAAATCGTTTTAAAAAAATCAGCTTACATAAAGACTCATCGCGTTGTGCGAGGGTTTCGTTTTACAACTTGGTGCAAGTTGACACTGTTGAGGATCGACGTTGCTTTATAAATCACGACATTGAACGAGCGTGCGGATTAATGCTTGACATACGGATAAGAAATGCTATTTCGCATGCATTGATGAGTTCTCTCTTTTTTATTTAATGTCGCAATATTTCGAAGAATATAACGAACGGGTATGCCCACCTTCCAGCGGTGTATGTGAAAACGTTTCGAGCGATCGAATAATACGTGACATCGATTTTCACGTCCGATTATCGTCGAGCAACGAACGACGAAGCTGTTATCATTTGAAGCACGAATGATATCGTGGATGGTTTCTCCGTATTTATCAACTTATTTACAAAGCACTGGAAAAATGTTCGTTCCAGTAATTCTTCAGAATTACTGCAGGTGAGCAATTTTGATAGGTACATTTAGACAAACTTGAGACTTCGATTAATGATTCTACCCAAGCAAATTCGTCTATCTTGTTTGATTAATGACATCACGTTAACCGCTTTATACCAGTGCAATCCATGCTCATACGCGGTGTAGTCGACATTGACCGGATGTCATGAGTATCCAAACATCAGCAGTAGCAATTATCGCGGAGAAGCTAGATTTACCGGATATATAGAGACTCTATATAATGTGTACTCGTTGATATATGTACGGGCATTGAATGATTAGCGTGTAAATGATGAATGAGATTTTAGTGATGGACTTACCAGTATAACACCAGGCTGGCCAGACGACGGGGCTCTCGGTGTCCAGCTCCCTCATTCTCTCAGCGAGCCGCGGACATCTCCACTCCGCCGTTCGTCCTGCAGTCGGGGTCAAAATGTCCACGTTGTTAGTTGATTATCGAAGCGAAATGTAGAAATTTAAAAAAATAGAAGAGAGGGATAAACAACTTCAAAATAGAAGGTTCTTTGCGAACAGTGAGAGGTTTTGTTTCTTCTCGTCGAGTATTGCATCTGTTTTATTTTTCTTTTGCAATATATCTTCCGATCGTCTTTTCTTTTCGTTCTGGGGTTACGAACGTTCAAAAAATGAGTACGTTACGCCGCGTTTTCAACGTTGAACTGCGACCTATCTCGTATCGTTCGGGCAGTAATAGTACAGTTAAGTGCTCGGACCCAGAAGCACCTCGACGAGTACGAGGTCGAGACTCGTTATCGAGGACGCACGTGCAATCCGAGGAGAGGGACACGAACTAGAGTGACGAGGAAGACTTGAGACAGCAAGAGAAAGAGAGAGGACGAGAGAAATACAGAGAGAAGGAGAGAGACAGAAAGAACGAAGAAGTACACCCACACAATGTAGTGTCGCGACGATGGAGTTTTAAACACGCCGGAGTTCCAAGAGACAGATAGCCGTGGCGATAAGCTAAAGTCGAACACAGCTAAAACGCAAACGTACACGTTCGTAAGAACGAAGCGTTGGCTCGATTTCGCCTAGGCAATTCGCAGCTGCCTCGTTCACGCTGATAAGGCACGAAACTCGCGTCATCGACGACTCTGCTCGCGGTTCACCGTTCACGACCGAAAGTACACTATATTTGCGAAATTGTAGGATGGGAGGAGGGAACAGAGAGATACGACATCCGTCCTAACAACGGGGATACATTCTCACCTCGCGAGTTTTGATGATAAACAGAGTGGAGTAGAATCGACAACGAAAAAAAACGCCGTCGCACTTTGTATGTCGTTCACGTAGCGCGTCGAGTTGGACGGTGAGTTATGCGAGTGTTAAATACGGAAGAAGGGCCTTCGAAGCCTACCACGCGCACTTGTGAGGACAGAATTTCAACTACAGTAACTCTGAGCACTAAAAAAATGTTACGATACAAACGCGATACTTCGAAATTACTTTTCCTTCTCAGAGTATTTCGTCTCAATTTTTCTGTGTAAAAATCCTCAGGGAAATACTCTTGAATGAACAACTTGTTGATCTTGTCGTTTCCGGCACACCACTTCAAATATTATTTTTCCTTCACTCTTAAGCACAAAACGGTCCCTTCGTCTTATCCTACTCGTTCCTTATTTGTTCATAAATACAACAATCCTTCATTTCTTCGTCATTTCACAGTTTTATCGTATTACGGTTCCAGACGTGACAGTAATAAACGATACAATTTGTGTTTTATTCATTTATCGCTGTTAAGTTTTTGATTGAGATAAAGCAAAAAACCCCACGTGGTTTTATCTGTTCGAGACGTTTGTGACTCGAAACTACAAGTAATATTTGACTTTTTTACGTCAATAACATCAATCACCAAGCAGCGATCTCCGAATCACAAATATCCGAATAGTTCATACACAAAACTGATCAACACTTAGGATACGTACGACGAAAGTAATAAAAAAATAATAATAATGAAAGGAGTTTCTGTACGAAATAGAAAGAGAGTACTAAAGTTGATAATAAAACGAGTATAAGGCCCGAACGACGAGGACGGGCGCGCGCACACGTAGTCAACTACGAGAGCAACTCACAACACACAGGTGGAGCGGAGTGGCACTTAGGTTGGTGCACCTGCCGCGAGAGTCCGCGTCGTAATGGGAGCGGGGCAACGGGCGGCAGGTAGGCAGGCCCACGGACTCGTCAACCTGCTGGAGAAGGGGTATCAGTCACATGGCGTGGCACGGCTATAAGCCCCGCTCTCCAGGACCGTGAAGCCTCGACTGCGTTAGTAGAAGAAGGAAAGCCAGTGAGAGACGGAGGCAAAGCAAGACACGAGCGTGAACAGGACAGAGATATCCTAAGAGAAAGAGAGAGAGAGAGAGGAGGCGAGAGAGCAAGAAAGGCTCACACTGTGATGTAGCAGCAACAGGAGCAACCAGCAGCGGCAGAACCAGAATCAGGCGCACTAGCATCACCTCCAGCAGCAAAAGGATCCCCAGTGGCGGTGGAAGTGGTCGGGATATACCGGTGGTGGTGAACAGAAGAGAACAGGATCGCAACTCCAGGGCGGGAGGGGAGTAGGAGTCACGAGTAGTCCAAGTGGAGAACACACGGTGTATGCTTCGAGACTTGCTCTTGCGCCTGCCTCTTTGCACCGAGTTATCGAGGTGGTGGTACACACTGCTGTAGAACTTACAGCAACCTGTCGCGACCTCCCGAAGGTCTTGATTCTTACTTTTTTTTACCCAGCCTCGACGACCAGGATTATTTTTTGCGAAGGCTTAGGACTTTGTGCGAAGTGTACCATAGAAACGCGTGAATTGATGATCAATTTTCGCACGGGAAATTATTAGGGGGCCTTTCCGGAAGGTTTATACGAGCCGAACTATTAAAAGAGTAAAAGAATGAAGGTAAAAGCAATAAATCACGATGTGTACACACCATATTGACAGTACTATTCTCGTCGATAAACGAGCGATTTTTTCCCATTCATCATACTATTTACGACGGAGAGATAATTAACGTACAGGAAAAAAATAAAAATTCCGAACTTAATTATAATTAAATATATATGTAAATCTATCAAGTTGAGATAAAAAGAATTGACAAGCAAATAAATTGTCTTGATTCCCATCAAAGAACGTTTGTAAATAGACGTGTTGATTATTCATGATTTCTCTGGAGAGGACTCTAAGATAATTTATCCGTTTAATCTAATCGGAAACTTATAATTCTATCGATTGGCAGATTTTTTTTCGGAAACAAGGCTCCGCTCTAAATGATTTACCTAGCAGATTATCACATTGTGTGGAAGATCATTGTGTGGAAGATCTAAATGTCATGACTAGCTGGGTCATGACATTTAGATGATTTTTGATGATAGAATTACAGTCAAGGAGGACAGAAAAGACGCGGGTTTAAGGGTGAACAAGACCTACATGATCGTATATCTAGCAGCAAAGGTGAACACAGTTGACTTCTCACGATGAAGATTTAAGACGAACGAAAAGGGAATAAGGTGAAGGTACAATGTAAAAGTACCATGCGTATAGGAAGGTAGGTGTGCATCGTGCTTCGACTACCGATTATGGTACCTACGGGCTCTCTTGTCTTTGCGATCTCTTCTTTTCCATATTTGGGCTCTCTTATGCTATAAGCAGGAGAAGTAGATATATACCGAGGAGGAGAATTGGACGGAAGGATGTCCATTGAATTCCAAGAGAACGCGCCGCTACACTAGCGGCTGAGTTTCAGGCTTTCTCGATGGTAAAGCCCTGTGAGACCCTCTTCCATGCCCGTCGCTCAATGTCCAACTATCGTCTCTATGTCTCTCTTTGCGCGCTTCGTTCTCGAGAAGCTCTTTTGCTGGACTATTGGTTGCTTTCACGAGGGAATTTCTCGTCAAGAACGTTCGTTCTTCGGAACGAGACGATAGAGTATACGAGTAACTTTCAGCATCAGGATTCGCGTTGTTTCCTCCACACGTCTACCCTTCACGGCATACTACATCACTGTAAGCTCTGTGTGCTGCCCCCCGCAAGGACGGGAACACCTTGTATGTTCGTAGATAAACCAAGTGAGAGAAAGAGAGTAGAAGGGGCAAAAAAGAGGAAGAACGAAGGGAGCAAGAGAAAGTACCAGTAGTCTGTGATGCCTGCACCCGGACATCTTCACAATCTGTACCTAATGCCAATTCGCTTTGGCTCTGATGCTGTTGAAGCGTCACTTCCCTCTCGCCTTGATTTTCCGTATCGAAGTTGCTCTGACAACGAACGAATGACTTTTCACGTAGCGATCCAGCATCGAGTCTCGATTCATTCGTTAGATTCGATCGTCGATCTGTGTAAAGTGTCTTTTCGGACATCCGCCTTCGCACTTGTCGTTTTATACAATTAAATTCTTCATTGTACTATCTCAACATAATGAGTTAAGAAACATATATCAAAATGGATGTTTATCAAGCGAGACTAGACACGAATTGCGTGTTTGCCATTTTCGCATTACCATTCACGGACCCAATTCTCATTTACCTTTAGTGACGAATGAAGATGAGCGTAAGTAAAAGCACATCCAGGATGAAAAATTGAATGGCCAATGGACAGGAGAGAGAATCAACCCGGACAACATTACAAGAAGAATATACACCGAACATGTATGGCAGTTCGAAGATCTCCGGAAGGTACAGCTTGTTAGCCTAGCTTAACCATCACATTGTTTCACAAAGGCGTGGCGATGTGTACGCGGTGTGTGTCGAACGCAGCTCCACTATGCTCACGGTCGTTCAAGGTACAACGAGGTGTGTTCTCCCTTCGCGCTTTGATTGCCGGCTACACCTCTACGCTACACAAGCTACATGCATGAGCGTCACGGTCTTTTGCGTTACTTCTCATATGGACGGACGATATATCTCCGCAGCGATATCGATCACTCGTCCACGAGAGGAGCCAGAACATTCGATCTCCGAGCTTACGATGTACAAACACACATGCATATACGCGCGAATACCTTCCTCCGATGGCATTATTGTTCTTCGACAAGACCTTCTTCCGCGAAGATCGAAGGATTCTTGCGCGAAGGGTTCATTTGACTCGGCGTTGTAAACTCATAATTAACAATAAACCAAACCAAAAAATTAACCAAATGGACCTCCCGATTCACAATTTACCATCCAAGTCACATGACGAAATTCAACATTCACAAATTTCCATAAAGATTCACGTTTTTCTTCAAATTTTCGAAGCCCGATGGAAGTACAAAAAAGCTGACGCCGTAATACCGCACAACCAGAGGCATTCGGTTGTACATAAGATTATTTATGAGATTCTCGTCTCTTACTTCCATATCTTATTTCTGGTCTTTTCCAGTACTGAATGCACAGCACGCACACCGTTGGATAGAGAAGAAGATCAGCGGGCGAAGTATACAGCAGCATCTTATATGCGAAAGCATTACATCTTCATATTTTTCCTTGCACCGCCGCGCGCCCTCGACGGTAATTAAAGGTACCCCGTCGTGGCAACCCGATGATTTATCCTCCCCCTTGCTCCTCTTGGGCCGCCCTTGATAA
The DNA here is from genome assembly GCA_963989365.1 of Rhimphoctona megacephalus. Taxonomy (NCBI): domain Eukaryota; kingdom Metazoa; phylum Arthropoda; class Insecta; order Hymenoptera; family Ichneumonidae; genus Rhimphoctona; species Rhimphoctona megacephalus. Next base: position 15,173,835 of record OZ022417.1, read on the forward strand.
GATGGGCTCGACGATAACGGGGCTCTCTCTTTTTCTCATTCGTATCGCGCAAAGATCGACTGCTGCGAGAGCCACTTGGCGAGAACGCACCTCTCCGCATTATATTTGACTCCTGGGGGCTGATGCCTATTCTCGATTCATATATTTATATATTATGGATATATGTATATGTAGAGCGAATATGCGTCGAAGAAGATGGCGAAGAGCTAATGCGTTCTCCATTTGGACGTTTCACATCCGCAGCGTGAACATTAAGAAAAGCCATCCCGTCTCTCGACTCCACTCTTTCTCGACGAATCCTTTCCATCCCCTGCTTCTCTCTTTTTCTTATTCTACATCCTCCTCGTTCTTCACCCATATACCGACAAGCGCTTCTCTTTTGCCTGTATGTTTCGTCTTCGTGGAATAAAGAACGCCTCCGGAATTACACGTTTCAAAGAGGAATATGGCAGCGTAACACTGTGCGATGGAGATTTAACGCGCCATTCTACAACGACTGCGAACTGCTGCTGTTGCCGTTCTCGGCTCTGATGCAGCAGGACGTGAGAAACTGCGGTGTGGCCACAAAAGCACCTAAGAAATTTAGCCTCATCCTTTCCGAGCTGCTGTTGTTCCTGTTCTTGCTTCTCTGGTACTAATACTTTTATATGACTATACATATTATTATTACCTGGTCGACCATTCTCTCATCGCTATATACCGTGTCATCCAACTACCAGATAATTGCACTAACGACGAGAATTCGGGAATTTCGTTTAAACATCGGTCTTTACTGGCTTGTGCGGTGAATAATGTTGACAGCGAATACCGTGACGCGTACGCAGTCTCGAGATTACGGATTTAAGTATCCAGGAATATAAAGCTGTCGAGGACAAGCAGCACCGAGAGTGTCGAAAAAAAATTATATATTTTAACAATTTGACTCTCGTAAAAGAAATCAAGTGATGTTTCTTTTTCTCTCGCCCTCTTTGGCTTATAGGTATTTAAAAAAATGACTGGTTTTTCCCGACATAAGGATCGTAACTGACGAAAAATAACTTTGAACTACCGTTATTTGTACGAATAAAATTTCGATCGTAACTGTTTTAAGCGAAGATAAGTTCTTATTCATCCAACGCTTAGATGTAACGTTATTTTTATGTGAAAAAGTTTGAAGTTTCACCTGAGATTGGAGGATGTCGTAGCGAATTTTACGAGAGCAAAGCCTCCAGCAGAAATTGCTTCAAAACATTGGTTTGACAGAAAAATGATGTGAATGGGGATATGAAAGTTTGAAGTCGCCTGAACTCATAAATTCTTTACGCGTTTTAGTTTTTTTTTGTTTCCCGTCAATCTGAAAGCCCCGCAGGTGGATTACATTGGATCTCTGAGTTCGTGCTTGTATTCTCGAGCGAGTGAGGAGTCCTCGACGCGACTCGAGGGATTAGTCGCTTACCCGAGAAGGAAAGGGTCCCTCCTGTATAATCCCACGAGAAACTGACGTGGTGCTGGAATCGTGTAAGCTGCGGGCACGGTTGCATGGGAATTTAAAGAAAAAATATCTGAATATATATATCTATATATTTATATTCGTCACAGTATACGCGGGTATAATGACGTGTGACGGTGGATGTGAATCGAGAGGGCGCTTCGAACGATGTGTTCGTACATGAGGATCACTCGAGAGGATCATCGAGAAAAGAACGATCGCAGGAGGACAACGAGAAGAAGACATGGAAGAAATAAGGTACCGGATAGAATGATAAAGAGAGGGGATCACGCGGAGAGCGTGGATACGCCCGTGGCGTTAAATTTATAGCTCGGCGACAAAACGAGCGATCCCTATGTAATATATACAACATATACATGCATATGCATACGAAGTAGAAACGTGTTCGAGTATATCGGCAATGAATATATATTTGCATGGCACATACCTACTCCGACTATAAGCAGTTTGAGATTTCAAAGATTTAATTGAGACGTTGCGGAAGGTAGTAAAATCCGAGGTGTGCGATACACTCTCTTTCTCTTTCTTCCTCGCGTCTTTCTCTATGGGTTATCCTCCTCTGTACCTCGTGCTTGTCGTCTTCTTCGTGCACAGCCTTCCGAAGCTTTCGGTCCCAGGGCCTTTTCGCTCATACACTTCTACTCTCTTTCACCTCCTTCTTCTTCTCCCTCCTCCTATTCTCCTCTACATTATTTTCCACCCCACTCTATACACATCCAGAGAGGGTCTCTTGCTACCAGGACGCATTTACTTCAGAGAGATAGAGTATCTACGGAATGGCTCGATCCAATTGGATTCAGTAAACGTTGCGAGAGAGGGAAAGAGTTTCGTTCGAGGGTACAACGATGATGATGAAGTTCTCTTCTTCTTCTTCTTCTTATTCTTCTTCTTGCTGCTATCTCTTTTACGCGAAATAAAGTCTCATTGATTTACGACCAGCTCACTTCCACGTTCTCATTTGTGATGACATAATTTGTTGCGCGGATTTAATTTCTCTTGAAATATAAGAAATTATATCTATACGGCTACCTGATGTGGATTACGAGCATCTGACAATTTTTGCTTCCTGGTGAATTCGCAGAAGAGAACAAGACGAGTAAAGAGAGCCAGGGAGCAGAAAGCTGAGAGAATGTGCGAGTGAGAAAAGATGAGCCATATTCGGAAAGGGCGTAAAAACAATAACGGGGCCACGATTCAAAGGCGTACCCGCGCGAACCATGGAATTTTTATTATGATGTATGCCGGTAAGCGCATCTTGGACACTTCGTCTCGTGCCACACGCCGTAATATCTGAAAGAGAGAGACACAGAGAGAGAGAGAGAGAGAGAGAGAGAGAGAGAGAGAGAGAGAGAGAAGGGAAAAGAAGAAAAGGAAAAATGTCGTAATAATGAGCACGTTGCAAAAAAAGTCAGGCGTGCGCGCGTTGTCCGTATCTCTCCAACAACTTTTATTGGGTGACAATCTATAGACGGTATTCAAGACCGAAAGAGATGACGAGTACAGATAATAGGCTGACACGCGCGTTCAATGCGGCAGCAAAAAAGGTGAAATGGCTGTAGAGAAAAGATGAGAAGCGGTGCGCCGTTTTTATGGGAACGAGGGATGGTGCTTAGTTAGAATTTCAATAAAATTCAAGCGGAAATATTTACGGGCTTGTTTGAATTCATGGCTCTATCCGAGACTTTATCAAGAGGCGCGGCACCGGCTTGACGGCGGGTAATTAAATAAAAATCGATATTTTATGCCGTCGAATAGAATATCGTTTCCTATAAATACTATACATAAACAGGAGTCTCAAAAAAGAATATCGCTAGGAACATTTCGATTACATCGAGGTAAAAGCGTAGCTCTGAAAAGAACAACAAAATAGATGAAAAGCTCGTGGATAAGTATCGAAAATTTAATGGGGACTCGACGATATAAAGATATATATCAAAGTTGCAATGGCGATCCTATCAAATACCGTTTTATATTTATACACGCTTGAAACTTACATATATTTTCGTGATGTAAAAGTTATTGATAGAGTTTTGGAGCCCTTCGTCTGGACTCGCTGAAACGACTACCGTGGTTGACGAAGACGAGATATCGAGGATCGTGGAGTCATGGCGTTGAAGGAATTTTAAGTGATTTTACTGTCTTTGAATGGAACGACAAAACAACTACAAAGCTGTACAATTCGTGTTATACATACACACATTCATTACACATATACATGTGGAAACATAGAGATGGCAACACTGTAAGCACGCTGGTATTTCGTGGCATGAATTTACGATGACAAACGTGAAAATGCTGCTACCATACGCGTTTTCTGAATCTAATCATTTTCACATTTTTCCCATCAATTTTATCAAATACTAAAATATGTCTGACTCGGAACATTAGAGTTTTCCGAGGACATCGTCATCCATAAAATCGAATGACTGAGATGAGAGTGATAATTAAAAAGAAGAAAAATCACACAGTAAACGCAAATGATTTGCTGCCTAATGTCACCTAAATTATGCCACGGCGAGGGCTGCCAGTTTCTCCTGACAGCAAGAGAGCAGCAATCACTATGAGAATTAAGACGAAAGAGAGCGGCAGTGTATTCTCCGGCAAAAGTATATAATTATCACGTGAAACCCGTCATAAATGTCGAGCGATCATCCTCGCGAGTGGATAATTTTTTAATCGTCGACACACAAACCCATGCTCTCGAAATTTGCGAGAGTGTAACTTTATTCGCGGGAGATTATTTTGCTTCACGGATTTTTATAGTGTATGTTCGTTGACGTGATAGATAATAGCTTCGAGCCACTTTTTATTGATTATTAAATTGAAGTGTATGGTCAAAACCATAAATATTATAATGAATAGGTACGTATATCCGTGTGTGTATATATATATATATGCATCCTCATTTTCGAAGAGTGGAGTGTGATGTAAATATCAGCCGTGGTCATCCCGATGAGTAAGCAAAGGTAAAGGTCGTGAATGTCTTACATTGAAATGTGAAAGGTTGCTGAAACGAGGATGGGTTAATTTTTAAGTAGGTAAACGTAGTAATAATACCTTGAAAAAACTGACTGCCTCATACAAAATATTTTTTTTTTTATATAGTAGGGTTTATGAGGATCTAAAAGCCTTTGACTATTGACAAACCAAAGAACGTCACCGGATACGATTTAATACGTTAGACATAAGAAAAGTGGGTACGTTGAAAAATGCGATATGGAGCAGAAACGATTATATTCGAGCATAAAATGCGTAACAAGAATACAAAGCCTACAGTCCAGAATATATATATGACGATTAGCAGTCAACGCGTTAAGTTCATTAACAGTAGAGCAACGACAAAAACTACAACGTCCACGACGATGCTAAATTGGTAGCCAATCAGTGGAGAAACTTGGAATAGAACGAGCAAACACATTATTCCATACTCGGTTTGATGCGAGTCTGTTATTACGTTCAGAGAGCGGTTGGACTTGCGCTTTTATCGATACGAATTAAATCGACAATTAGAGTGCTCTCGTTGGAACATTTTCAAGAAATAGCCGTTTGTGAAGTTGAGTGAGAGGTGAACGCGGATACCCCGTGGACGAAGCCGGTTCATTTTTGTGCTATGAGGAAATAATAGAAAGTTCAAAACAGGTTGTTTCGTTTCTCAAGAAGTCGTCGGAGATTTGGTGTTTTTCTTATATATGTATAACTGAGAAGAAAAATAAATGAAACATGTTTTCAACCGAGATCAGATAAAGAGAGAAATAGACGGAAATAGTTCAACAAAGGGTCGTTTGTAGCCAGAGGGGAATCTCTGTTGATTCCAGCGAGGGTGAAGTCCGTAACGGGGCGCGAGAGTGAGAAAAGCTCGAGCACGAAAGCCGCGAGTGAGACAACACGGAGAAAGAGAAAGAGGCAGAGCAGCCCGGCCAAGAGAGGATCAGCGCACAAAGTGCAATTTCATAATTTTTGCCTCGTAAAATCCGAGCAATGAGCGACGTAAAAATGAATAACTGGAGGATCGTTCACCCGCGAGAGAACCAAGAAATACTGGCTAAAGGAACGAGAAGAGAACGAAGAAGTTGAGGCGACGAACGTTGGAACATCTAACAGTGCAAGAGAGCACTCCAAGGAGTGTTTCTTCGGTATATATATATAAAGGTAGCCTCACTTTTGCCTTCTCGTTGCAAACATTTTTCGCGCCGTTGCGAACCGAGTGCAAAAGCCACAAGAGTACGCGTAACGCAGAGAGAACAGAGATTTTCTGCTGGACCACAGAGGACCCGAGGGACGTTCCAAGACCGATGATTTTTATCTTCCGGGTCGAATAGATTATCTTTATTTACGAGCAATCTGCGGGACGAGCAAATTGTTTGGGAACGAGGGCCCCTTATTTAAAAGCCGTAAACTATTCAATAGGCTTCGAGAGAGGGAAGCTGCGAGTTGAACCGCAAGCGTAAGAAGAAGAAGAAAAGGATGAAGAGATGTTGAAGAAGGAAGAAGTTTTAAACTCAGCAACATCGAGATATTCACTCGATGATGTATACCATCGAGGGTACATTACAAACCGACATTCTGTCTTATCCTTTCTGCAACCTCCCGCTCACCTTCGCCTCACTGAAAAAGCCCGGTTGCTTTATCTCCTATACGAAGAGTAATAATTTTACCTACTGTTCAGGACATTCTTACCTCTTTTGCCTCGGAGAAAAACGACTCGTGAATGGAATGGAAAACGAGAAAGGAGGCTATTCGTTCCGATCGCTCTGTTACTTTTGCTTTATTCTTGAGAAGTATTGTTTTCTGTTTTATGATCTCACAGGGAATTTAGAAATGATCTCACAGGGAATAAAACCAAAAGGTGTGACGTATATATATGCGGAAGTAATGGATCTCAGGGCGAAGAGGGGAACGAATGGGAGCAGCCAGGACGTCAACTGTGACCACAAAGTGCAGAGAGTCATGACGCAGCAAGCACCAACGTATTTTCTGCAGTGCAACTAATATCCTGCGCCTTGTATTCTGATGCTCTACCTCTCTCATTTGTTATATACTTATGAGCTATATATGATGAAGGTAAAGTCAAAATGATGAACTCGACCACAATTGGATCGATATCCTGGCAGTGTAGTTTACAACACGTACAGAAAACTCGATCAATCTTTCTCTCATATACTGGGATTTGATTCTATTTAAATTGGAAATACTCGCTCCATCGCGATGTAAATTCTAATGGATTGTCAGTTTATTCAATATGGATGCAGTTCTCGATAACGATGTCACATTTTTTTCTCTTCGTTTTGCGATCATTAAATGGACCTCGCATCATAGAAAAGATTCGTTCTGGTCGCATCGTTCGCGGAATGTATCGTACAATGGGGATACCTGCAGGTCGTGGCACTCGCGATCGCTGCGAATTGAAGAGGCTACTTTTCAAATAGAAGCTGCCTCTTGGCTACCTCTCTCTTTCTCCGGACAAAGAGCAAACGACAGGCACCCGGTGAACGGTAGTTGGAAGTTTGCAGGGCAAAAATAAAAGGATAAAAAACACGAGTCGTGGGCAGGGAGAGCGTTACAGAACTAGCTGGTATATCAAGCGTAGCGAATGGAAACCTGGCGAGGAGAAGAGAAAGAGAAAGAGGGGGAGGGTATGATTCTGAACGATCAGGCCGAGATCGCGTCAAATTGTTTCGACAACGAGTTCACTTGCCTTCTTGTTATAAAAAAAAAATGGTTATTCCTTATTTTCCTGCTTGGGTTCCTCGAATTTCTATAGCTTACCACAAGTCATTGCCATTCTTCACACCACGAAGATTTCAAGTGGAGTTATTTGCAGCCTGCGGCAGTCTCATCGGGTTGAAACCTATACAAGTTGTTACACTTCTTCTACTTTTTATAAATATACACGTATATAAAGTGTACTCGTAGTGATACAGTGTACGAGAAGTGAGGCAGTTCAGCATCACTACCTGCCGGCTTTGAAAACGGTAGTAACTCGGTCCAACGCAAGCCTCAGCTTTAAGAAGGGATAGTCTCTCACCAAACGATAGAATCCGCGAGAAAGAAAGGGGGATATAGACTTAGAAACTCACGAGGTGAGAGACTGCTCGAGAAGACACGACGGATAAAGAGAAAATAAGCCACCGAATGATGAAGCAGGAGGAAGGTTGGTCGAACGTGGAGAACTGGAAAGCCTCAACCTGGAAGATGCTCGAACACTTGCGCGAGAGCGTCGGACGAAGAAGGTCGTTGCCGGAGGAAGATGAAGAAGTAGAAGACGAAGGTACGGGTTACGAAGAAGAAGAAGACGAAGAAGGAGAGGAAAAAGAATAAAAAAGGAGGAGAATCTGAGGAAAAGGAGCAGAAGAAGGACAAGGAAGAGAAGCAACAAGAGGATCAACAGCAGCCTCGGGTGCCGGGCGGGGCTCAGATGTTTATCCCGGTCGACCTCAGTTCCCCTCCTCTTACTCTCCTCCTGCCTCGCCTTCATCGCCGCGCACTCTTCCTCGTATATTCCCCGCCGTGCCCCCGTGTGCTCTTCACTCTTCACCCCGTTGTCCCGTACCGACCCGTCAGAGTTCTTGCAACGAAACGAGAGAGAGAAAGAGCGAAGGAGGTGAGGGAGGGGAGCGGGAGATGACCAAAGCCCTCACGGCGATCCGCCGTTGCAGCACTGGTGCACTTGGGTGCGCTCGCATACAGCGCGGATTCTGTATACAGAATGCATGCTATAGATATTAACCATAATATCCTTCATACGTATATATGTATTAGTCGTGTACGCTTTACGCGTGTGCTCTCGTTGGTCTCGGGTAGCTCATGAGCTCCGTACCGCAGTGACCACCATCAAAGCGTGCAACACAGTGGCGTAGCACCCTCTTCATCGTCCTTGAACGACATACTCATACTTTTATATACATGTATGTGTATGTTGTTCCATAAAACATGTACCCAGAGGTAAAATCGTCTTCTTCGTGTACGTACGTAAGATTAACAGGTAAGAAAAGCAACGTTTATCCTGTACTCGTACACATTCGCAATTGGAGGATGAATTTTCCACAAAATGAAGTGTGATTAGTTCGAAAGTTAACGGATTACGTTACTGATTTAATCACGAGGATGAATTAAATCCTCATATAGGCTATCCAATATATTTAGCAATAGTGTAAGGTGACCCAAAGTTGCAAACAGATGGATCGGGAGAAAACTATGAACCATAATAATAGTCTCATTACAATTCTTCTCGCGGTACACGGTCTTGCAGAGCCTCCGATGATTTGTAATCTACAATGTACTTTCATTGTCTTATTATTGTGTCGATCCGCGAATGATGACTCGTGACATTTCACAGTCCCGTGGTTTATGGTTGGTGATGATAGTGCAATACGTATATACGGTATATTGGGTTTTGTATTTACGTACGTTTATGATGTACTTATACGTGTACACATAGACATCCACCTGCTACGTTTCTCATCTCTCGTAACCACGAGAAACGGATTACCGAGTCTTCTCGGAACTGGGTCAAATGCGGCACAGTTCCTATCCGATGCGCAAGGTTGGACGCCCGTAATGTGCTCTATAAGCTCGAAATCGTGACGATCTAGCGCATCATCATCTCTCAGGTGTCGGAGAACGACGACTGTGTAAATATACAAGAACGTTTTTATGATTCGAATGCGACTCTGCTCCTATCTACCGCGTAAGTTCTTATACACGAAAGGTAGCCCACGAACAGTTATTTGTACATGAATTTTGTCGTCTTTTTTTGATCATACTGAATACAGTTCGTGATACAATTTTGCCTCGTTTCAATCCGATTCACAGGAGAACACCACCTCGATCTGCCTCTTTCCAGCATCAACTTTTATTTTAACAGCGTGAAAAAAATATTGTCTTTCGTAACGCAGCGATCTTTTACTCCTTCGCGAGAGAATCTAAAATATTATTGTGCCGTCGTATCGAAGAGCGGCAAACCATCTGTGGCTGGCTTAACTTCGATATTCCGGACCGTGATCGATCGGATCATTTCTGAATCGTGATCGAAGTCGTGACCCTTCAAGGAGCATGCATTAGCGAGGCCAGCAGGGAAAAAAGTACCTGAATAGAAAGATTGTACTGGAATCTGTGGGTTGCTTTTAGACAAACCAGAAATGCGACAGGCGTCGTTCGAAGAAACCACGTGACTAGAAGCGTCATTGAATGTCGCTGTAGTTACTGAGACAAAAAAAATACCCATCCCATAATCGCACTCACCTTTTATTCAGCATCCATATATCAAGCTTGGAGTACAGGTCTGAAGATGATATCGAATTTCAGCGGCGAGAAAAGGTGACTTTTAAAATTACGCATTTTTGAAAATCACAGCTCGAGCAGTCGAAAAAGACCTTTCTTTTTCGACATTCAAAATAAATACAATTTAAGTGTAATAGAGTTATATATATAGGGATGAACGAATCGCCGTTTTATATCGTAAAATCAGCACTTCTGTAGAGTTCGTTCAAATTCAGGTTAAAAAAAATACATAAGCCATGTTACGTCATTTTATAATAATAGCAATTTAAGAAAATATTATTTTTGGGTAAATAAATTAAAGAAATAAACTACAAGAAAACTTTAAAAGAGCTAACATTTTTTAACTTAGTGATCACTCCTACAACAATGAATGTAACTTTTTTTTTATTTTGAAGCTGAGATGCCTGAAGTTATCTAAGTTGTAGTAAAAAAAAAAAAAAAACAAAAAACAACTGAGGAACAGGGTTTCAGGAGGTTTATGAAGTGTGCTGGAGGACAGAGACAAAGATTGTTGTCATGTATGTCACACGCGACCCTATGTTACCCATTACTTACCTAGTAGTCGGTATCCAAGTGAAAAATTATCTTCTTTAGCCAAGTCATCAACGTTATTTCAAGATCTGTGTGTAAGAGCATGGACTCGAGGCATCATTTAGAAATATGGCTGCGTTAGAGAAGCAGGCTTTGCTCGAAGCAAAAAATATATAAATGAATCGATTCCACTAAGAATCTAATGTGTTTCTCGTGTGTATCTCTTAAGATCAACTCAAAGTATAAAATTCATTCGGAAACCGAGTGAATGATTATTTATTTATCAAAAACTGCTAAAAAATTTTCAATATCGAATGAGACCGAACGCCAGTTATGATAACGCACTTCCGGCCGAGTGAACTCACTACTCGAACGATCATTTCGAAGAGAAAGATCGTACGGGCCTTTCGAAGATCCACAGCAGCAGAAGCAGCATTGAGAGCAGCGTGGCTCCGTGGCCCCGTGACGACCCGAGAAAGATGCTGTTTGCTCTTGTTGCGAGAGAGGCCCGCGGGGTCTTATATATACTCTACGGAGTCCTCACTATAGATTTCTTTGAAGCATATTATATAGGGTGATTCAGAATACATAGTGATCGCTTTTACGATCTTATAGCGAGGAAATCTAAAATACTTTCATAAGTTCTCTTTGTTATTCACAAAAATCCTCAACATTATTCAATTACAGGTAGTAAAATCTTATTGCGATTGAAAAGACGCCGTTTTGCTCTGGCTACTTTGAGGAATTTATCTTCGTCATTATGAATCATTCTGTACATGAATACAGTGAAGGGAGTGCGCGAGCGGTCAGTTCTTACGGTGTGTAAGAAAACGAAGATGAAGATGGAGAGGTCGAAGCAGAAGCAGCGAATGAGAAGAAGAAGGAAGAATAAGAACGAGAAAAAGACGAAGAGGATGCCACAGACCGCGATCCGACGCCTAAGTCTTCGTCGGACGAGAGCAAGTTCGAAAGAGCAAAACAGCAGGAGATAAATATATACGTATACACATATAGATGTATAAGGAGAAAGAGAGAAATAGAGAAAAAGGGAGTCAGAGATGCGAAATGAGCGCGATAGCCTCGCCGACCGATGGTAGCGGTTCGCTCATCATTGTAATTACTTCGCGAGGATGTACCAGTATATTGGATCATTATCGACCGCTCCATATCTACCACCTAGGCCATAAGTATAGACTTATGGCTGGAGCGTGTACGAGAACCTCTCAGCGCCTGAGCCATGAGCTACCATGGCTCATACATTTTTTTCTTTCTCTATATGCGTTACCCTCACATATATAGATATATCAAGTACATATATACATCATCAATGAAGCTTCAGGGAGTCGACTTTGTGTCACGTACGATGAAACGAGAACCGGTGTTATTTTTCGAAGGAGGTGGAGATAATCCCATGAATTTTCTTAAGAATTAAACCTTTCGCAGTTTAATTGCTCGCAATCCGCGAACCGATCGAATCGCGTCTTTTCAATCGATGATAAATTCACATTGATATGCGTTGAATAAGATTATATGAAAAGGTCCGTTGAAATTGGTATTTATCATATGTTGATGGCATACAAAGTAGGAATCAAATTTCTGGTTATTTCTCTCTTAAAATTTTTATCGAATGATTTGAAAAAAGTATTTCATCATCGTTGTATCGTTCAAATGCAACAAAACTTTTATTTGTTTATGGGAAAAAAAACTGAAACTCTACTAAATAAAAATTGCATTTATCCACATTTTTTATTCTTGAATTAAACTTTCAAGATTTTAAGAAAATCTGCGATCGAACGCGTTTTCTCGTTTCCAAGGCTAACGAGAAATCATAGCTATGGATTGGGAATAAGTGCTCGCGGGTGCAGGAAGATAATATTCGATAAATATCGAAGTACAGGAGATTCGCGTACCGCAGCAACGATCGAAAATACTTTTTTCTTCTTTTCATGTTTTCATTTTTTTTTCAACGTCTTTACTTTTGCGGATTATATCGCACTAGTGGGATCAGACATCTTTTCAGAATATAGATCTGTATATATAGTACGTGGGGTAAGATCACGCGGTTTATAGACGCGGAGATCGTAGCGAGCACGGTCGTCGCCGACGCCGCCGGAATGCCGAGGAAATTCGATCGTCGGCTGTGCTGTCCGCTCACGCGATGCAACCGCGAAGAGACGGCTTCCGCTCGAATGATTATCATCGATCCGAGTCTCCCGATACGTTTTATACTTCATACTTATGTATATCTATATATATATTTCTGTAGATATATACTTTTTTCATCTTTGGACAGACGCTCGAAGAGGATCATATGAGTCTTTTTTATATTTCTTTCACAGCAAAGATCTCTCACGTACTGCAAGCGAGAGCGATCCTTGTTCGATTCTTCACTCTCGCTATTTCTCTCATTCGATCGCGGTTCGAGCGCCCGCGCGAGTGAGTCTCTCGTCTGATCTTCGCTCCCTGTGCGCCACGAATGTGAACCCGGTGACCTCTGGTCTCCGGAGTTTTTTTCTGCCCCAGGAGTATATAGATTTATATGCATGCTGGTATATAAAACGCAAAATATCTGCTTCCACAGAGACAGATGTAGAATTTGCGAAAATACCAAAACATATTGAGTCGCAAATTTAACAGCAGAAATTTTACTAAATATTTGACGAATAATTTACTCATTGACTTTGAATTTTTCGTGATATTGGGTATTTTTTCTAATTCTGAATGTTGAGCTACTCGGAAACTATTCTAAGCTAAAATCAAAACATGCTCGAGAAAATGTTGATTGCTACGAATGAACTAATTGTAAAATATCAAAATCTACTTTTATCGAGCACGAGATCATAAAGTTTTAGGGATCGCAGGAAACAAAGATAGCGGTAGGTGTAAAACTGTTGATTGCTGGTGCACAGAGAGTATTTTCTTCTCTTTCTTCACATACACGTACACATGTACATAAATAATACCGCCTGGTCCAGCGAGTATATAGCGCCAGAGTGTGGTAGCTGCAGTGGGCGTGCCGGCGTGCAAGATCGAAGGGAGAGCCAAGGCCTCTCTCTTTCTCTGTCTTTCTTTTTCGCTCTTCTTCTCTCTTTCACCGGTTGATCGCTACCGCGATCGTGTTTATTATACTCGGAGGAGAGTCCACAGGATGATCGTGAAAAAAGGCACGCGTGTGTGTACACGATCCTGCGCAGCCATCGCGACCAACTTTATTTTTACTCTTTTAATATTCGACGAGGTAGAATCTTGAACGCATACGTGGCCAATGCATGCGGCAACATATAGATATATTCGTGTTCGCAAGAGCGCAAAGAGGCGCGGTGCATCCTGTGCATCTTCGATATACACTCTACGCTATTTGTATGTGTTTGTGTCATCCGCGGGAATGAATCGCGAGATTCGCACATTACCAGAGTCGCTCTTTGATTATTTGCATCGTATGTGCCTATTTGATACCTTCCAGAGGTAGGGCTTTGGCATTTAAGATGCCCTGGAGTTTATCGATCGATAATCGATTCCTGATGGAACACGACTCATGCGTTTAGCCTATTTGTCTTTTTTGCGCCTACCGTCTCATTTTCTTAAGCATATACAAGCGAAACTCCGTAAAGATCGATCAATTTTCTCAGATTTTAAGTTCGCGTGATTAGCATGACTTTTTCTGTTATTTGACCGTTAAAATGATCTAAAATTACCGCTACGCTTACCGAATGAAATCGAATTTTGTCTGCATATTGTCAAAAAAGAATATGTAAAAAGTACGAAAAATTATTAAAATGCATTGGCTTCTATGTATGAAGAAAACCTTAACTCCGACGTTGCACGAGAAATGCCCTTTTAACTATTTTTATGAGGAAATCTAGGTGCTTGTACACTCTTGACACGCGACTACATAACGTAACGTACGAGAAAAATAAGGTCCCATAAAGTTCGCGAACCACGCGACCCCTGAGTTATTCTTTTGAAAGAATTTTCTTCATGCACAGCTATCTTTATTAGATATTCATACGTTTACTATGTAATATACTATCAAAATACGCTAATGTTGTACTTCGAAGGTAAATGTATATAAGTAGTACACATTTTGAGCATGAAAAAAATTCGTTTGCGTGTCCACGGCTCACCGGAGGCTTGTTCGATTTGCATAAACACGTACTCATTGATTGCCCGACTAGATTTTCGTTCTTCTTTCCCCGCAATCATTTCGCATTGCAATTTCTCTACATAATATATTTACTTATCCAAGTAACAATTGTTCGAAGACTGCACATAGAAAAGCGATATGATTTTCAATTGCGTTAAAGGTTGTTTGTAATAAAAAGAAAGAAAAGACTCACCGAAATCAGCGACGAATGAAGTTTCACTCTCTGGAAATTCGCGTTTCACGAAACCTGAACAGCCAAATAGAGAAACATTTATTGTGTCTAAAAAACAAATAAATTCATTGACACAGAAAACACAGGGATAAGAATAAAAAATACAAAACTTTAGAGGAATATTTTATTGCACTCACATAATACAGTGACAATACAATAATCAACGGATTGAAGAGATTCGAGGAGGGCTTGGATCACAACGAGAAGAGCATGAGAAAAAGGGAGAAAGATTGCCAGTTCATCAAGGTAGTTCCTTACTGTCGGTGCCGCAACCACCCACGTTGCTCGACTGTTTAGCATGCAAACTCCAGGGCGGAACGTGGCTATATCTGACAAGGTTAAATAATACAATCCTCTCTTTTTTTCTCTATCTCTTTTGCGAGCGTTTGCCTGATTAGAAATACGCCGATAAATCAGCGGGAGAGGAACAGGATGGAGTAAAAGAAGAAACATATAAACAGGCAGAGAAAGAGAGAAACAGAGAGAGAGGCAGAAGAAAGAGTTCAAATGGGAGAAAAATCGAGGGCGATGTCTCTGGGAGACGAGGAGAGAACGAGAACGGTTTCGATGCAGCTGCATCAACTGTTGCAGAGCTTAGCTCTTGGTAATTGATCGGCCTAGTCTACACACTCATATGTATACATACGTTTTCTACTATACGTACAAATTCATATACAGATATACCCCAAGACTTCTGGACTATCTGACGCGTATTTTTGTACTGCGGTAACGAGATAATTAAATCAATATAGGACTGCAACTGGACTCGCCCGTCTCTCAGATCCTAGGAGCAACAGCAGTACTACATTTAATTGGACGTTCGAGAGAACTCCGGAGATCTAAAACCCACCCTGTGGTCGAGAGCAAGTGAATGTGTGTTACACGTCTCTGTGTATATAGTTTGATCTGACGATTCCTCGAAACATATAAAACGCGTGTCTGATGGAACACTCGACAATTCTACTTGTTCTACGATGCTGTGGTCCATTCGTTTATAAGCGAGCACAAATTTCGTTACATAAAGACTAGTAGGAAATTTGAAACCCTAATCGACAGGTCTAGACGTTTCAAAATAGTCATGTGGCTTATGTCACTGTTTAAGGTAGAAAAAGCGATAGGGAATGGAAATGGAAACGCGGAGGGAGCAAACAAAATTCGATTTCGAACGTTTGCCTCTCTATGTCGTATCTCGCTGTTTAAATGACATACTCGGCAAGTTTGCTAGCAATAATTCGCCTCAGGCTTTATTCTACAGACCTGTTAATGAATGCCATATTTACGCACAGGGCATTTCATTCAAAAGAAATGTTTATAAATGCATAAAAGGAAGTTGTGAAATAAAACATTAATCGATGCTTGATGTATGTACGTTTGAAATGATTTGTACCAGAATGCTTTTTCATAAGGTCCATTTTATCGATGTATAATGAATTCTATCACAGGTGTGCCCAATCTCAGTTGAATTATGGTTGGCTCATTCAACATGGAATTTCCTATGGATATAGATATATTATGTAAGGTGATAGAGAATTCTTTTGGTCTCTCGCCTCGTTAAATCAGCATTCACAACACGATATAAAGGGCTATTAGTTTTGCCATCAAGCTCGAAGAATGTCTTGTCAATTAGGTCGATGAAACGTGAGTGTCTGGAATTTTTGTCGCTCTGACGCGAATCACAGAGACAGTGCAAAACGGCACCGTAAAACATCTAACGAACATATTATTATTCAATGATTCATTGAGCTCGTGTCAACACGATCAATACTGATCTCATTATATTGTTTTTAATGTCATTTATATACTAGCTAACCACGACGATTCGGAACAAATGCTTGAAATTCTCTGTTTCTCTCTCTCTCTCTCTCTCTCTCTCTCTCTCTCTCTCTCTCTCTCTCTCTTTCATATCGTTTCTCATCATTCTCCAGATGTAATCTCCGATCTAGGTTTTCTTGGCGTCACTCATCTAAAACGGTAATCACCGGTGCCGAGAGTTAAATTCCCGGTGTTACTTTGATTAGAATTCCCACGAGGAATCGAAATAATCGAAAGAATTAGGCAGCCCTCGTTTATGAATGTATACGTTTTGTATTTGCAGATGATTGAAGAGTCGGCAGAATTTCACCCGGGAGTACATTAGAATGTGTTACCGAGGATATGAGGATGGGGAAAGGTCGAGAAGAGACGCGCGAATTCCTTCGCGTATTGACCTGCTACTCGGCACATTCACACTGTTATATATACATATGGATAGATGCCTATCCACGGATTGCACTTAAAATTCGTTATGCGGCGATGCATGAAACGATCATGAGGGTTGCCGATTGAAGGCGCGCCCACGTATCCCAATAATCAAATCTCTCAAGAGTTTATTGCAATTATTGAGAAATTCAATATTCTTTTCGGAATAAATTTAAAAAAAAATTCAATGAAAAACATACAAATATATAATACGTTGAATTTTTTAAAAAATGTTCCCTTAAAATTCGTTTACATTCCAAATTATGTGATTAAATCTTGAAAAGTTGTCTAATCATATTGGTTAATTTGTTAAGATGCAAAAAGTTAATTGAAAAATTCCCGAAGATTTTTTATTTCTCAACAATTATTATAATTATTTGACCAAAGCATTGATTTAAGTTGTTGCCAATAATTGCATCACTTGACAAATTTTTTCTAGTGGTACATACAGAGATACAGTTAAAGGGTTAAAAGTGTAGATTACATCGCCCACAAGCAGCAATCGCGAACCGATTGCTTTATTACGTACAATTTTGCCACTTTACTGTTAGAAAGGTAAAGCTACACCGTGTGTATGGCGTATTCGAGCGTGATCTCAGCATTCACATGCGCTCAACATCGCTCGTAATAAACCACGTCTCGTTCCCAATGTAACATGTACAAAACCATAAGCAATGTGTGTACGCAAAAGAAGGTGACTCGTGAACGTTGCAAAGATCTATTTATCTCTCCTTCTCTCTTTACATATCCAGGAAAACGTTGTAACCGAGCGATCCGCAATAAAGTCTCGTTGGGAAAAATTGTCGTGCATACAATTATTTACATGTGTATATATTTATAGAAAAGTGTATATGTGTGCTCGCAGAGACATTATCTATTTACCAAAGACAAACGGAGATCGAGAAAAACCGAGAAAAGGAGATATTTTTTTTTTTTATATGGAGTTATTTTGTAACGAGAGTTGCACGGTACACACGAGGATTTCTCAATATACATGTTTGCTCGGAACCCTATAGAATTCCCCTCCCCTTCGCCGCCAATTTAATTCAACCAATTTTTTTTATTGCTGTCCAATCTCTTCCGTCTTTTCGTCGAGCTAAGAGCCGATCGTAAAGTGAAATATTCGAAGAGCGCGCAGTTATAATGATGACAACGACGAAGAGTAATTTTCCGCGCGTTAGTCGGCAAATTTACGTCACCTGTCTTCGTCGCGCTCTTGTTACGCTCGATCGTAACTCCCTTCAAAGAGAGTTGGGTGCGCTGCTAATAATGTGTACATAAATATATCCCTTCATATATACATCAATAATGAAGGATCGCTGACCATAAATTTTTTTTTACTCCACACATTTTAATATTTTTCCAAGCACTCAATCATGGTCTAGCAGCGTTCCGCGAGGAGTTGCGATCTTTAGAGGGCTGTTTTTCCCTCATGAAGTATTCGTGTCTGTTTGTTGCGTGAGCAATTTAGCTTACAGATGCGAGAAGTACGGGAGCGGAGGCTGGGAGTTGAGAATAAGCTGTGAGAGAGCGGAGAAGAGATCGCGGGCGCACGTCGCGCGTGGGAGTCAAGACGCGGATATATGCATTGAGCTCGCGGTGTGCGCCGCGCTCTCATCGGAATGAACGAGCACGCGTTGTGGGCGGACCTCCGGTAGGTGGTGGAGGTTAAGGAGGCGTTGTTGGTAGGGTTTTCTCTCTCTCTCTCTCTCCCTCTCTCTCTCTCTCTCTTATCTCTCTATCTCCCTTTCTCTCTTCAACACCCTCTATCTTTTTCTCTTGGGACCCTCTCGCACGTTCGTAAACGAGAAACGTTCTGTGCGAAAGAGCTTCTCGTGGTGGCTGGATGCTGCATACTCCTCTCGGTGCTGCTGCAAAACCGGATCTACGAGAGCGTCCGTACCAATTCAAACTTTGCACACCTCTGTATATATAACCACATATATATGTACAGGCATTAATATACATGTATTCCTTGTACGTACATATAGACATGTATTTATTCCTATCTTATATGTATATATACGTATTTGAAGTTTGTATACAGCGAGAGCTTCTGCTCGTTGCTTCTACATCCGGTAGCGACGCGCCGAGACGGAGAGACCATTAGTGCCGGTAAACACGCAATCCTGGTGAGTCTCGCACTCCTTCAAAGATACCACAAGCTGTCTATCTCACTCCGCCTCCTGTACATTCTCTCCTCTTCAAGTACCGGAAGTAGACCTCGGACGTGGACCAAAGGTATATCATTTTGTTTGAAAGTATATTTTATCCAGTCCTCATAACTCTTTAACGGTATTCACCGTAAACACTACATGAATTTCAATACAAATTTATGCCCTCGATCTAGAATATCAAAATATGGGAGCTAGTGGAATTTCTTTCCTGTTGAATCCAAAAACCTTTTCTGAACATCGTACATTGGCTACAGGAAAAAATAAGAGTAATAACCTCATGAAAACTGAAACTAATTTATGAATTATTGTTACACTAAAATAACACCGTTTAAAAAGTTTTTTCTTCAAAGCATTTAAGAGGCCTCTGTAGTACTCAATTGCCACAGAATAAGTCCGTGTATATTTAAGCCAACATTTTTTTTTTATGTGAAGAGGATATACCAATCGTAATTGGTATTCATTAACGTCACTTTTATCTTTGAAATATTATGAAGATGATTTTTCAAAACATAGTGCAGGATGATCAAATGCCTCTTCGAATAATGACTTATTTATTAAATCGAGAATTAATCGTACGATTGCGCAATTTCCTGTGGAGGAAGCTCTCAATGAAGCACGAATTTAGACGAAGGCTTTTTATACCGTTCTTTTTTTTTTTTTGCGGTCTTGTATATACGAGTTCTCGCGCTATAAAACCGGCTGATCCCCTAATCGCACGAGCGCTTTCTCTGGTTGCCCTTTAGCTGGTGGATTTGCATAACGCCGGCGCGCGAGGCACCATCGGTATATTTGCTCTGTGTGATACACAGCAACACTAATGTATTTCGCAGTCTATATGCATACGTTTATATATGAATCTGTACGTATATGCTTGTGTATGTATATATGTATATGCGATCGTGGTTCGCCGCTGATTGCTCGTAATTAGCGACGCGTGGCCCGCGCCCACGTCAGGTCACCCGCGCTCTCACTTGCACAGGCGTTACAGAGGATATTTGCTGAATCTGCACATGCGTATATACCTGTATTCATCTTCATAGTTCTATGTTCGTAGAATGAAAAGAAAGACGGGATACGAATAAAACGTGGAGCGCTAATGAACCTGCAGAATCAACGATGAAAATTCTTTCCGAAAAATATTTAATAGCGAGAAAAGAGAAAAAAGACAATCTCAGGTGTGCGCTAAAGTTTGAAGCAATGATTTCTTCAACTGATTAATGTCTGTATTATTAAAAGGTTAAATTTGTAAATGTCAATTTATTTATATTTTTTTGTTTTTTTTTGCTCCATTGTCTATGCAATGCGAATGAAAATATGGCCCATGGAAATGTGTAATCTGCACAATTTTGCTGCTTAAT
This sequence comes from Rhimphoctona megacephalus, assembly GCA_963989365.1. NCBI lineage: Eukaryota > Metazoa > Arthropoda > Insecta > Hymenoptera > Ichneumonidae > Rhimphoctona > Rhimphoctona megacephalus. The sequence goes on from OZ022417.1 coordinate 15,194,284, forward strand.
TTTAAACGAAACGCATGCTTCAGAGGTCAGCAAAGGTTTTGACCTCCCTCGACAAGCGTTTTGCGTATTCCGATTTTGTCTCATCCCCAACGGTTTCACCATCGAATTACAATTTTTCAAATCTACATTTAACGTATAATCATGTACTTCGAAGTCTCCCCAACTCTTGTGAAAGCTTAAAAACATGTTTGGACAAAATAAATCTCAAAGAATTTGGATTTCAGAGATCCGAAGAAGAATTAAATGAAATTCGCTCGTGGAGTTTCTGAACCGCGCGACTTTGTATTCTCGCGGCTTGAATTCTCCCCGCGCAAGAGAGACCTCGACTTTGTTAACTCCTGGCAGGGTCAATGGGTCATGCCCGTGCTGCTTAAACCATTTCCGACAAAAAACGACCGCGTAGACTCTTGCGATGACTTTTGATACGCCGCATTTGCACGATTTTCATGATTCTCTATTTTATTTTTTATTTTTTTTTTTTTTATTACTTCGCGATACGACAAGGAACTCCCAATGACCCTTGGTTTGAGGGTGCGATAACCAGAGAGAAAGAGGAAGAATAAGAGGAAGATGTAACGATAAAACTGGTTTGGATGTGAATTTTTTACTGCTATCGCGAAAGGCACTCACAGAAATTACAGTAGTCAAAGCAAATATTCAACTTATTACTCAAAAATTTAATTTAACTAACTATTTTCAATAAGAAACAACAGATTAAATAATATTTTCAAAACCCTCATAAAAAAAAATTTATTATCCAAGAAAATTAGCAGTAAACTATTATCCAATTTCACTAACTCTGTGCCTTATAATATATTATTTTAAATTGCTTTATTAACATTTAGAGGACCGACATCTTTTTGGATGACTTTTTCAGTTTAAGTGTTAGAATTTTTGTATTATGATATATGAATTGTATATCGAAAAAGATGGCGCTGCCTTCGCGCCACTATAGTGACTCCCGGTCCGGAACGGAAAATACCAAATTTTTTTCTCGTTTTTCGGCACAAAATCAACAGATATTACAGGAAAAATAATTAGAAGTATGTTTCATTGAAAATACACCAAAATAAATATGAACATTTGTATTTTGAATATTTTTATTAAATTATTTATCACTGAAAAATTTCAAAAAATAAAAAAAAAATTATAAATTTAGTCGCATTTATTGTTTACTAAGAAACAGGAATTTCTGAAAAAAATTACGAAAATAGCTGAAAGATACTAAAGTGGCTCCCGGTCCTCTAGAGGTTAAATTCTGTAAGACAAAATCACTGAAATCGAGCAATCGATGTTTTTTTTATATACTGAGAAAAAAATATTGTTAACCGAAAGAAATTTCGTTCCTTTCAACCGAAGCGCTTAATTCGATATGAGCAACAAAATATTTTTGAGATAAGACGAAATAATTTCTGACCGCTGAAACAAGTTATTGGCCGAACCAACAAAACTTCGACGTAGCCAAACAAGTTAATGTTAATACAACAAAATATCACTCAAATAAACTAATTCATTTATTCATCCCAACGATTACCGTTTACTCAACTTGATAATTGAGATTCAAGCAAATATTTTCTTGAAGCAACTAAAAATTATGCGTAAGCAAATAAATGGTACCAGTTCGAACAAAATCATTCGGCTCCAATATTTAGTTGATTCACCTACGAGAAATTTTCATGATTTAGTCGAATAAACTAAATCATTTACCATTAAATAAAAAAAATGGTTAAATCTACTTTTTTCGTTCATCAAAATCGGATTTAGTTCGATGAACAAATTCTTTGTCTCAGTGTATATATAATTAACACATCACATTACTTAATGCATTTTTGAATTGTTTTGAACTCTGCTGTGTAACGAGTAAACATAATCGCTTAAACTACAACTTCTAAGTCATCTTTTAATAATTAATTTCACCAGAAACAACATTGCATAAAAAGTGATGAAGGAAGCGTGCATATTTCTATACCCGATCAATCTAGAAGACGATAAGATCGATCTAAATTGTCGGAGCTATCATAAAATACAGTCCTACCGTGCGTAATATAGTATGCACGAGACGTTCAATGATTTCCGGCTGTTGGCGCTCTCTCTGTCTCTGTCTTTCTTGCTCTCTTTCTCTTTTTCTCTTAGCTACGAGTTTGGCGAGCAGAAGAATCGCGTCTCGAAGCAATCAACGACCCTGTACAAGTTCATCGGCGTTCGTCATCGTATGATGAGAGAGAAATTGAGAGAATACAAAAAGTGGAGGGATAAAGATGGTGAATATGGATGGTTATTAAGCTGGAATAGATCTCGAGCGGTAGAAAGAGAAAAAGAAGAAAAGAGAGGCACGGAGGGGAGGTATCATGAGATTGAAGTGCGGTGGAAGCAAAGAAAAAGTCTGGAACAAGAATGAGAGATTGAACGAGAGCGCAATACACTTATGTCATGCGTCATTAGACTGGCGAATGACCCGATAAGCCTCTACAACTGCACTCTGTATAACTTATTTTAATACCGACTCACGACACACCCTCTTTACTACGATTTCCCGACTCCGTCAATCGTTCACATAAATAAATAAAAATTGCCAACTACACGAGCTGTAGAGGTTTTCAATCCTACGTTGCAGATACGAAAACAACATTTTTTTGTCTTATCAGGATTCAAACTGTCACCTATTATTGATGAAAGCATAGACCCATTTTGATCAGTAAGAAATTGATGAAATATTGAGAATCGTAATTTGACAAGCTCATGATTACTTAATTTGCTACACAAAAAACCCATGACGAATCGATAATAAACTTATCGAACTTCATACTTAAACATAAATTCTAAAACAATCAAAAAACCACCTACAGTCGACTGACGTCAATCCTTCGGCATTGCGACTTTAAATTCAATCCCTAGTTTTAAGTTTTTCAGGAAAAAATCCTTTGTGAGAGGTTAACACTGGAAGCTCAGCTGTAAATAAGAATCTCCGGCACACTCAAACTTTTCAACACTGTGTCACTGGCACAACTTGAACGAGCGCAGATGTAACACACGAAATGCACTGGAAATCACTTCTCAACGAAAAGAGATCGAAACAATCTTACCGAACGCTTTTTCTCAAAACAATAAAACGTCAAAACAATCAAATTAACAACGAATGAGACAGTGAATTTGATAACGGTTTTTTTTTTCGTATTGTTTTGTTTTTTATAATATCGTAATGCGAAAATTCGTGTTGTATATTTTTTGAAAAAAGTTTATTCGTTGAGCGAGAACGGTTCTGTGTCGCGCGCGAACCTCTCGAACTCTCGAGGCTAACCACGAGCGCGTGGATCCCAATAATGCTCATGGGCTCTGTCTTGAGGTAGTAGCGCGGGCGGGCGAACAACCATCGAGAACAGAGAGTGAGAAAGAGAAAGAAAAACGGAAAGATAGAGAGAGAGAGAGAGAGAGAGAGAGAGAGAGAGAGAGAGAGAGAGAGAGAGACAGAGATAGAGATAGAAAGAGAGAAAAAGTGCGAGGGATCCGCGAACGTTAACATGGTAGGGGTAGGTCGGAGGTCAGGGCTATGCGCCGTACGACCCGTGACCTCCGACCTCGTCTCGATCCCACCGACCCGTCGTTCGACCCGACGACGCCGTCGCAACGCGCCCGCGCGTTCTTCCCCGCCTACACCTAACTCTTTCCCCCTTTTCGTTCTTCCTCTTCTTCTCATTCTTCTTAGTCACTTCCACCTCTTAGTCAAATCTCTACATGTTTTTTTATATCTTGGTGCACCAAGTTCCGACGCTCACAGAAACGTTTGCAAAATATCGATTTTTTAGTAACCAATAATTACAAAAATGAATTGTGCAAACTCTTAATTAGGAATTTTCTCCACTGTAAATAGCTGAAAATTTAAAAAAAAATACAGGCTACAAAATTATAAAAAAATGATCCTGAAATGTTGATAAATGGTTTTTCCGATGATTGGGTCAATTTCAAGCCATCTCATAAATACATCGAAGTATCATTATTTATTTTTATTCCGGAAGCAAATATTGTGTATTTTATCCACGAGCTAGAAAAAGGTCATCGACATAGTGATCCTTGATGGGGTCTAATCTGAATGGTACGCGATTAATACATAGGACAGAGATTCATCGCGACTATCATGAAGTCAGAGGGGAATTGGAAATCCAGCAATCACCTCTTGGATCATAGTAATCGAGGCAAAATCCTATAGACACATGTATTTGTCTATTGGCATAATAAATTGTATACATTTTATACTGTGCCAGTCGCTGCATACGTTTATTATATATATATATTTACGTATATCTATATAGATAAATTATATACGCGACGGTGTAGAAGAGATGTTCTCGCCTCTCGAGGGACGGCGAGATGGAGCCGCAAATTCCTCAGGTGTCACACACAGAGGACAACTGCACCAGGAGAGTAGTCACTCTCTCTCGAGTTACGGTCTTTACGACTGTCGTCCTCGTCTTCAACGACCATCGTGTACTTCTTTCCTCTTTTCTTTTCCCCAACTCTCATACCCAAAGTATTCATCGTGGGACTGTTTATTATTATTTTTTTTAATTTTTTCCACATACTCGGTCATGTGTTATGATAAAATTTGTTTTTTATGTGCGCTCTCGCGGTCCAGACGGGAGGCATGTACTACAAAATTGGAATATACGTAGCTTCGTAATATGCTGTGGAGAAAAAATACGAGATCTACGCATTTGGAATGAAATCGGCGGGTGGGAGTTTCATCCAATTGTAGCTAGATGGAAAATATAAAATACGATGTTCTCCCGTGCGCCAGCGTAAATTTACAGCGATATAAAAACACGCGTTTCTCTCGAAAGTTAGTGAGTTATTTAATACGAATGTGTGCGCGGAATACTCGACATCGCGGACCTCTGAACCTTCAACCCTCTTTCCTCTCTTTATCTTTCTTTAACTCTCTCTCTCTCTCTCTCTCTCTCTCTCTCTCTCTCTCTCTCTCTCTCTCTCTCTCTCTCTCCGGGTCGCCAGCATAAGTAGCTTCCAGAGATGAGAGAAATAAAAAGAACTTTGCCTCAAGATCCACACACTCGTGGATGAGCGAGGAGAGAATGAGCAAAAATGTTGGCTACAAACGATCTGAGCTCGTGAGGAATTTTTTTCGTTTGACAAAACAAAAATATTTCTGAAATATCTCTCTTGTCCAGTTAACTATCCGCGAAAAACAAATTAATTAATCAAATTTATTTTTCTCTGTATTTCTGACATCTCTGGAGAAATCCTCGATACATTAATCCATCAAAATTGTAAATCTGTTTTTAAAAGAAACGGTTTTGTTATTCTATTTGAAACTCACATTTTTAACGAGTTCTGATAATAAACGGTATGAAATTTTGAGAATCGACGCTCTTTCGCACTACTGTAATGACTTCATAATCATAATAATAACAACGATAATAATGGTACCGAAAGAACGTATATGTAATGACGGGTATTATCGTGCAAGTGTGGGATGCACACTAATGACGTCGTGACTTGAATTGTTCTCGGTGTGCAGCGCGAACTCCGAGTAATTTGTCGAAAAGCATATGTTGAAGTGGTAATTTCATTGACTAATTTCGAGTTGACGTGAACGTTTTGTTTATCACGTTTAATTAGAAAACTTGTAAAGGAAAATTTTATAGAGATTGTTGTATGTAAATGAAGGTAAATAGATCGAGGTGAATCGATCGATATCATTTACAAAAGAGAGAGAGAGAATGGTATAAAGAATTTTCGTTTCTTTTTTTCAAAACGAGAGATCAAAACATGCTGACTGATGTGTATTGGTTCAGACATGATTCGAGAGAAGGCGAGTTCAAGAACACGACGATCTGTTCCACGTGTTTGTGTTACGTCATAAGAACATGCAGCACTCGTAAAAGTAGCAGCAGAAACTTTTATTCGTATGTATAGTAGAGAAATAACCACTGGTTTGTTTCGAGGCTGAATAGCGAGCGAGGAAATGCTCGTAACCCCTGGTTCTTATTTAACGGTTGGTGGGTCAACTGATTAATCGATCTACGAGGCTTAATAGTCGGGCGAACATACGTCACTCATTATGTATATTCACGCATACCGAAAAAATGTTCTCAGTAAATTTTAACGAACCGAACGAATACCCCGAAATAAATGATTATGCGGTTGCGTTACATTGATAAAAAAAAGAAGAAACAAAACAAAAAAGTAATTATCGAGTATAAATATAATAAATATAATTATCGTACGGACGATTCTCGTGAAAGTACTTGCGAGGAAATCTGTTTCTCTCGTGTACGTTTAACGAAATTACATGCTGTCTCATATACCGAGAACAATGCTTATTTTTTTCTGGATACGTGCGAGCACTGTTAGTCTGATCAACCCATGGCAGTAACTACTTACCAGCCACGCGAGCTGTTTATCACTTTGTTACAAACTTTTTCTCTGATGTGTGACGATACATATCGAACGACAGATTAATTCAAAGCCTTAATTGTCATTTTGACAAAACGAGTTGTTTCGTATCGTCTTCGTGAATCAATAAACAATCGATACATCATGTTCTTCCGACGATAAATTATCGAAGATTGAATGGAAAAAAGAAAGACGCGGATGGGTAAATAAGCGTGAAGGAAGTGCGGACTGGCAACTCATCGCTAGATGGATGTTCATTAATGGTACAAAGTCAAAAGGCTTTATTGTGCGCGGGTTCTTGTGAGACCCAGGAGCCTTTTTGGGCGAGGAATATGGATTTGCTCCTGGTGCATCCAATTCTCGTATGGCACAGGTAAATGCTATTTCAGATGGTGCATTCGTCCTCTGCACTCTCCCGATGGCATTAGTTTTTTACCAAACCCTTCACGGAATATGCGGAATAACTTGAAACTAAAGCCTCAACATTGCGTTCTCTCTCTCTCTCTCTCTCTCTCTCTCTCTCTCTCTCTTTCTCTCTAACCATAGTTTCTCGCTCTTGCCCTCCCTCGACGAGGCAAAGGGACTCGAGCGAGCAAGAAGTGTACGCGATGGCATTCTCGGAAGAAGGAGCTTTATGGTCGCATCTTTGACGTATACAAACGCTCCATGGCCGCGATTCCCCTGACCTTTTCGCGTATGTTTGCGTGCCGAGGTTCGGGGCATGTCGTTTTCATCTTCGTCTTTCCGACGGAAGAGAGTAGCATCTAAAAGCATTGCACGGCGAGAATCCCTAACGTTCCTCGACGTCTCGCTTGAAATTTCATCTCGCGAAGCGAACCGAAACTCGGAGAAGGAAAGAGATGAACGAGAGCTAAGTTCATGGAGTAAAAAGTTGAAGCGACTTTTTTGCGCCTTCTCGCGAGGTCCCGAGGACATCAGGGAGAAAGAGGATCTGTATATATGTGTGGAATATACGCTATATATAGAGTATATATATTAGCTACTTGGACACGTGAGCAAGTCATTCCCGGGACCGCAGAGCGAGAAGAACCAGAAGAATGGAATTATTCATTCTTGGTAAAAAGTGACGTGCGTCTTTTAGTAGAGGAGAATAGGCATGCGCGAAACGCGGATAAAAAGTCTCAGGAAGAACTGCTGTTTTCGTACGGTTTGAAAAAAAAAGAAAACAAAACCCCTCATAAAAAGTCCGTGACTCTGCGGACGATTGATAGTAAAGTTTCTATATTAGAAATAAAATATCGAATAATATTTTCGATAAGGCAGAAATAGTTTGTATAAAATTCGTACCCACACCAACAACACATGTACGCAAGTCGAGTTATGTACATTTGTCATTATAATTAACGTGAAAAATGTTGTGCGAATAGCCAACGACGAAGATCATCTCGAGATCGAACTCGAAACTTTCCACACAGAGAATTACACGTCGCGAAGTTTGTACGGATTTCAAACAAAAAAAAATGAAAGAGGGTGGCCGAAGAAAGGGCGCAATGAATGAGTGGATCAGAATTTCCGATAAAGAGGCGCGACGTTCGATATTTATCGTTGGTATTTGTTTGGACAAGTTAAAAGCGCCGGCTCGGCTTAATCATGCAAGTAGAGACTCCTCGCGTGTCGGCGTCGCGCCATCTTGCCACGAAATTGATGATTTCTAATTAAGGCACCGCGGTACGATTAATGACGCGCGCCCCTTTAATTGCCACGATTAATAAACGCTCTCGTACGCTGTGGTGCGCCTTTCGCGTATATGACCGTGTGCTTCTCCGGGACCCACGCGTGTCGACCGATAAATGTTTCGTGCTACCGTACCACTGTGCGTTCGTGCACTCCTCATTAATATCAAAATTAACTCGCCTCTCTTCCTCCCGCTTTCTCTCTCTTTCTTTGGGTCTCGCCTTCTCCCTTAAATTTGCCAGTCGTGTATATATTACTCCGTGTCACTGTATTATTTCGCTTCTGGTGGAATTTCACGATTGAATTTCCAACTTCGTCGTTAGTTATCCAAATTCCCGTGGTTGAGCCCGGTGGCCGAGGCTTGCATTTAACTGCATCGCAAGGGTCACTTATCGTGACATTTTTTTTCTTTCATCAATTTCATCGTGATGTAGTGCAAATAAAATCATATTAATTTTGGGCGTTTTCTACGAAATAACAAATTAATGTTACAACGGAAACGCAATTGCGAATTTAATTTTTGATTTATTGATGAGACTCCCCGCTGAAATTTTTCCTTTTTGGTATTATACACATATATAAATGTACATGTATCTAGAGTCAAAGATCGGTGATGCATTCGAGCCTGCCGAAAAGTGCGCGTAGATACATCGAGATTGGTATCGGAGCCGTATAAATTTAAAGTGGACCGCTTTTGCCAAAGTTGCTCGCGATTGCGCGCACCGCGGCGAGTATGTTTCTGCCGTATACTTTTCGTTTCAGCACTCTCTTTCCCTCTTATTTTCTGTGTTTCGTGCGGTAAGAGCGCGGCATCGAGTCTGGTGTATATAGAGAAACGATATAATGACGCGAGAGCGGTAACCCGCCTCGTCGTGTCTTCCCGACGAGGACGAGGACGACGACGACGACGACGTCGGTGAATTTCAGGAGAGTTCCCCGATCGGATTCGCGAGATCTCCCCCGGAGGACTCTCGGACACACCGCGAGGACTCAGCACACACAGGTGGTACGGGCAATCTATTTTACTCTCCCTTTCTCTCTCATCCCTCGGATCGCGGAATCAAAGCATTTTGGTGGCGCGACGCACAGTAGCAGCGGAAAGAAAAAGGATGGAGAGAAAGCGACAGAACAGTCTTGCTACCGCACCGCGATGTAAATGAAAAATGTAAATTGGCCCTTGAAAGAGAGCGAAAGAGCCTCTTCTTCCCCGATAGAGTGAGCGAAAGTCTGCCCCGTACCGATCCCAAAAATCTTTCCTTCGGTCCACCCGGGATATTTCTTCGTACGTGAAAAAAAAAGGATCCAAAATGTCCCTGCTCGGCTTCTGGATATTTCAGAGTGGGGAAAAGCATCGAGCATATGAAACGCGGTAGGAATAAGGAGAAGGATGAAAGAGATAAAAGATAGAAAAGAGAAAGATGAAAGAATAGAAACTTGGAATGAAAGAGAGAGAGGAAGGGAGAGATAAAAGTGGCAGGGGTGAAAATGGAAGAGGACAAAAAGAACCTTCGGTTGAAGCTCTCTCACTTACTCTGCTAGACCCGCGCTGAAGAGACAATGCCATTGTTTTTAGACTTCAAAGGACCCTGGCCGCTTGCAAACTGGGCCTTTGCTCTCGCCGTCGCTCCTAAATTCTTCTACGTCAACGCGCAACGCTCTCGAGATTTCGCACAGCTCGCGCGCGATACTCTCTCTCTCTACCGAACGGATCCTCGTTCTTTCTCTGTCTCTCACTTCCACGTGAAGAGAGTCTCTTCCCCTCATTCCGCAATTTTATATATGCCTATATACAGTACATATGCGCATATAACCGCGAATCTTCTCTCTTCTACGTTTTATGTATGAACATCGCCCGGGGGGACGTTCGTTAACCTTCGAAGAAAGACGAAAGAGAAATAAAAATAAAAGGAAAAAGAGAGAAAGATAAAGATAGACGAAAGAGAATATGCTCTCGTGCCAGCAGCATCTTCTCTTGCTTTCGTTCTGCCCGGTCTTTATCCCGCCCAGCCAAGGATATATCCACTCGCGCATTCGGTCCAGAATCCTGCGGCATCGGACTCACTCTACTGACCCTTCGCACGATTTACAATCCACTCAATGTATACGGTTGTTGATTGAGTTTCGTATAATTTTGTTTTTTAATGAGCGGCAGAGATTGAAAAAGTTACTACCGAAACGTCCGATAAATAGGACAGAAACTAATGACATTATAACTAAAATCTTTCAAGAAATTACCCTCTTTTTATAGAATCTGCAAACACCAGCATTCTATTCAGAAGATATATTGGAACCAAATTTTTCCACTGTGAGCGTAATGCGATCTAAAAACATTTTCAATCTTTTCTCTTCATTGTATTTCAAGGGAATATAACATTTTTTTGGGGTAAAAGGAGTGAATGGAAATGAAACGCAGACAAGGGTTGAAGGGATGAATATCCATGATGTACCAAGGCAGCCCCGAGCAACGCAGTAATTGCTATGCTTACTTCATCGTACCGCGGCCTCTTCTCTCCGATGAAGCAAAGCCCATATGCCTCGTTCCGGCCACCGGCAAAACTCTCCAAAGTTGTATTACTCGGTCTGTGTTGGCTTGCTCACGCTCGTTGGATACCTGCTGGCAAACCAAAAGAGAAGCGAGAACGAGAACAGTGAAAGGAAGAGAGAGAGAGAGAGAGAGAAGTACGTATGTAAATGTGTATTGTCTTACTTCGCCGATAAAAAGACCTCCGCCGCGAGGAGATGCCCCCGGCTTGCATTACCAGAGATCTTTCTTTTTCTCTTTCTCTCTTCTGCTCTTCCACCTTTCTCTCCGTTCCTCCGTAGGTATATTAGCCCTTTGATTTATACGCGATTGCCTTATAAGCCCTACAATGTCCCGACTGCTACTGTGGCGAGAGAAAGAAAGAGAGAGGGACAGATCGAAGTGCATTGTCGCGAAGCACACCCTTCTCATTTTCTTTCCCTTACTAAATACCGCCACCAGGTATACAAAAAGTTCGAAAGAAGTTTATATATTTTTGTATCTACATATGCGTCGGAACGTGGTGAAAAAACTTATGACTTGTTTATTTTCCCTACTGTTATTATAATATAAAAATAAAAAGGATCGCGAGCAGAAATAAAGCCAAGGGCCTAAGAGCGAATAAAGTCAAATGCAGTTCTCTCATATACGCGGATCGAACATAAGAAAGAAAGAAGAACAAAATAGGGAGCAAATAAAGAAATAAAATCTAATTCAAAGGGCAACCGCTACTGTGTGCGGTCATACAGAAAGAGAAAGAGAGAATTATTGGCGGCAAGGTGAATTCAGAATGGCGGAAGGGAATTACGATTGGGACCACTCGAGGCGTAATCCAGTGGCTCTATTGTGTATCTTTCCACGTGGAAGATCCCCTTCAGAAAGTAAGATAGAGAGTAAAAGAGGTCACAAAACAGAGTTGTTATAATTATTATTGAATATCAAATGAACCTTCCTTTTGACCTAAAGGTCATGGGATTAGGTAGTACCGAGAGGGGCTATTTTTTCGTTTTTCTCCGCGTATGTTAATATCTGAGGAACTGCGCGAGATGGAAACTCAAAATAGGCCATTAATTATAAACTTCAATAACTTCGAAAATAATTTTGAAATCTTCATTAATACGGTTCGAAAGATTTGTCATTTATTTTCAGGGAAGTCTCTAAAAAAGTTATCCACCGCCCTTTACCACAATCGACTCCAAAAATACATCATTCCGTAAAACAAAACAAATTTTCATGTACGTTCTGGATGAATCATCATAATGTGACTTCATTCTTGCATTTGAATTGCATCCTGAATGTGACGAACAATATACTACACTCACGTTGGAAGAGGCGTGAAGAAAAAGCTTGGATACATAAACGTCGAGTGGTAAACGCTATTTTCCATAAGCTTTTTCCTGCAGAAGTTATACGCAGAGCGTTTATCTAGAGACGCGGCAGCGTCTTGACGCCAAGTATTAACTAGATAGTTTTGTAACGGCAAAAGCAAGACGTGCAGTGTATCTATACTCGAGATTAGGCGAATTCCCCTCATTTTCGAACATTAAGTCGTCACCATTGGAAGAACGTTCGACTTATCAAAAAAATGAAACTTCCCCGCTATAATATGGTCAATGTCCTTCCGATAGTATAATTTTTTATAGATACACTCCTAAGAGTATGATGGGCGTACGCTGATAGACCTCGAGAAATCGTGCTTATACTGGATGCGACTGAAGAAGGGATGTTAAAGGTTGTGAATAAAGAGATCTAGGGTTCTTTATACACTCTTCAATGAAAACAATATATTAGTAAAATACAATGTAAATGAATAGAGAGAACTAGAATTGTTTATACATTCTTTTGGATAAAATAAGATGTTAGTGAATTATAATTTGGTGAATACAGATTTGTTTGATGTATAATAGTGAATACTTTACCGGAGAGGTGCCTTTGGAATTATCTTTGGTCTTTAGTTACTCACTTATACTTCGTTGAGTTATATGAAAAGAGTTAGAAATAATACTTAAATTTTCACTCTTTCACATTAATATTTATTAAATACTTTAATGTCTGGAGTCGACTTACTCTCTTCTACAGAAGACCTGGTGTTCGATCTGAGATTCAATATAAAAGACAGCTAACTGTCTTACATAGCTAACTGACAACCCGAACTACTGCTGACAGTTTGAACGCGACTCTAGGTCTAGGTAGGACGACTAGGTATGGAACGGAATGCGATGCGCGATGAAAAATCACTGGTTTTTATAGAGTGAAATTCGGGGAAAATGGAAGGGGTATTTATCTCTTTGAACGAAAGTGATTTAAGCCTTTGCGTCTTATGACTTAATTCAGGCAAAATAAATGCGGTCGTCTTCTATGTGCTGGCGTGAAGGCTGTTGCGAGAGTCTAGTTTTTATGAACGCTGCATCTCGGCCTAAAGGGTATTTATAGAAACTCGAGCGTTTTTGGACATGTATGTGGCGCGTGCCGGGATGAATGACGTCTAATATGTCAGAAGTTACTACGAAGTGTCGATTCTTTGGTTTTCCGAATGAGTCGAAATGCTTAAGAGATCGAATTCTTCTGTTAGTCTATATTACTATGAATATTTAAAAGAAATACAATTTTACGTCGGTTTTAAAACTGTCATTTACGGTGGTGTTTAAGGCCAGAAACGACTGAAACAATATTTAAAAAATGTAACCGACAGCGATGAGTGCGTGGTCGGTGTGTGGCTCTAGCGATCAATGAGAAACATGGAAATTAAGAAATTGGAAATTAGTGAAGTGGCGTTAAAGTGATGGGACGGGCTGGTAAAAACCCGCGAGGGTAGACGCAGGAACAATAAAAAAAAAAATTTTTTTAAATAACCCGTCATTATTATGTTTAAGATACGCAAGACCATCGATATTATTGTAACTGCATTACTTGTTTGTTTTTTTTTTTAATTCACAATACTGCATTTAGCAGAAAGTTCAAGCCATTTAAATTACAAAACTCAGCGACTTAGTTGCACCGAGTGTGTGTACGGAAAAGAGTTAAAAAGAGAAAGGAATACTGATTTGGTAGCAGGATCGCAAGCTAATATAAGACAGGAATCGAGCAGAGCAAGTCCGTAGCAACAAGACGGTAGTCTCTCGTCTGAAGACGGTAAAGAGGAAGGGGGAGGGAGAAGCTCGTTATCGGTACAGTGTTGATATATGGCGTGCTGTGCTTCTTCCACGAGACCTCCACGCCCTATATGCTCCCTGATCAAGCTTTTTGCTGTTCTCCTTCTCGCAGTAAACCCTCTTTATCCTGGTTGTCGTATTCTAGTGGTGGATATACGCGTTCAGAGGTCCTGGTCTTTTCTGGCTGACACTGCGAGAGTTTGTCCTTGTTACACGAGCCAGAATATACAGCGAAAAGGAGCATCAGCTCGCGGTAGTTTTAACTTCGATTCCACTCTCTCTCTGTTCTTCTTTCTCTCTAGGGGAGGGAAAGAAGAGGCTGTAGATTCGGCCCCCATTGTTCACGAGCCGCTCGCAGTCCACGATCTGCTCTTTCTGCACCTCGTGTGCGGAACGCAGATGCCGCGCGCCCCGATGCCCATGCGATCTACACGCTGTCTTATTATAAAGCGTGCTTTCGACTTTTTTATCCCTCTCTACTTCTTCTTTTTAAATCTTTCGCGCTGTTTGTAGTAACGTTGTAAGAGTGTAGCATGTTTTGGATACTCGCTAATCTTCCGACCTATAAGAATTTAACTAGAGCAGACCAGGAGGCAAGGAACGTCTTTTCTATTCTATTCTGATGTACGTTCATCTCAATTTTCTGCGTCTTGTTTTGCAGTCATACGAAACGTATTTTGGGTAACACGCGTTTTCATCCGACGACAAAATATCCACAGGATAAAATTTCCGCAGGACAAAATATCCGTAAGATGAAATACCTGCCAACATTATATGCGCCGTCGGTAATTAACTATCGAGGTAATTAACTGTTGATTGATTGATCTATAATTAATTGATCTGTAATTCATTACTCATAAACTAGAAGGACTTGCTTCATGTGACAATGAATGTTTTTCTCTCTGTTGTGTATGTAGATTGTGTACGTTGTAAGTTTGTGCTGAACAGTGCTAGTCCTTATAAACATGCCGTTGAAATTCATTCGATCGCAGAAAGGAGGAAAATTGTTAATATCTGATGGATATGTTTATTAACATTCTTATTACTAATTTAATTAATTACAAATAGTATTCATATTCTACATAATCACCAATAATAGGATTATTCATATTATATATTACTCAAAATCTTGCATTAAGGTAGTTCCCCTGCGAAAAACTCAACCAAAAGTTACATACCGTATGTGCGTTACATATGTGTGTAAAGGGTTGATAATTCGTAGTAAATAAATTTAAAAAGCACACAATATTGGCTCGGTACCAATAGGTAATACGACAGATATCATCTACTGTCGTAAAATTTATTCTGTAAGTGTTTTTGATGTGACATTGCGAGTAAACTTTTTGCCGAAACTGTGCGGGCTATGCCCCAATACACAAAAAAGGTTACATCTCTCGCGCTCGCGCTCGTTTGTTTGTAGAATATGTCGTATAAGGCCAAAATCGTAGTACTTCTCGAGGTTATATCTTTTAAACTAGATGGTAAATCATTTTCATGTTTTTTCACAATATTCGTGATATTCTGCTCTTGCTCCTCCTCGTTTTTCATCAATTTCTTGATTTTAGTTCTGACCGTAGAATTAATAACGTACTGTTTGCCCATGCATAGCTCATATGTTACGTGTTAATCGAGCCAACTTCAAGTATAAATATCTCGGGTTTGGGATGGTAAAACTTGTTAAAATTGTACAGATTTTTGAATAACGTATTAAATAACACGTATGCCAAATTTCAACCATTTCTTAATTCAACGATCCTGTGGGGGAACTACCTTAAACTAAAATGCGTATGTGTAAAATGTTTATAATAAAAGAATAATTGCAAATATAAGTTAATTCGCAATATTTGCGTGGTATTCCTCAAAATCTTGCATTAAACTAAAATATGTATGTGTAAAGTGTTTATAATAAAAGAATAATTGCAAATATAAGTACTGCTGTATTGTTTGCTGAGTGTATGTCTGTCTGTTTGCGTGTTATGGAGTGATATGATGATCTATGGTGTGATTTGATGGTTGTTCTAGAAATATTGTGTTGGTGCAGTCTACGAGATTTAGGATATATTGTCTTGAGGATATTTTATCATCATATCATATGTACAGCCGTATTTCGAACTATTCGAATGACCAATACGCGATTATTTCATGATTGTAGTAAAGAAATTGATCTATTGTGTAAAAGAAATAAATTTTTTCAATTCAAGAATATCGACTTTAATGTTCAGGGCCTAATTCATGATTTATTCTGGATCAGTGCGGTCAAATGCCGATTTTTGTGAGTATCACAACTCTATATAATTATAAATGTTGAGGGCGCCAGCAGCGTCGCCATCTCGACTGTTTGTTCCTCATTTTCCTCTTTCTCTTTCTTTCTTTTTTCTTTCGGTCAACTGAAGCGTTCGGAGTATACATGCTTTCCACCGAGGGCGTCAAACCAGCCGACAAAAAGCCAGTGTTGATTTAACCGGGCTCCCTTGCGCTCTCTCTTTCTTTCTTTCTCGGGTGGGTTATGATGAGAAATGTAATTTAAATTATCCACGCTTTTTGCCCCGGCGCCTTTTTTCTGACGTAACAATCATGCCGAGACTTCACTTTCAATATATATATATAGATATGTATATGCGTCTGTATATATATATATATATATATATACATCAGCACGATGCCACGTTCCGTGCGGACCTGACTCTCTCTACTTCCTCCTTTTATATTCTTCATCTTCGTCCTCGTCCTTCCTACTTTATCCCTTCTCCTCGTCTGGTTTTCTTTACACAGGGATAATACATTGCGTGTGAAGAACGAAATGAAAATAAATGAATAAAAATTGTAAAAAGGCACGAATCAGCAGCGAAAGAAAAGAATTTTCGTATCGTAGAGTGGGGAAAAAGAAAAAAATTGAAAAGATTTGTTGTTGGATGAGAAGGCGAGAGAGGAAGGATGTCTGCGTCGAGACAATCTTTCTCGCGGCTTTTGTGAATGGAGAAATAGGTGCACATTAAGCAGCGGTGCAAACACGATAATTTGGTATCACGCGTCTTCACCAAAGTACGATCTCGCGAATTGATTATTATAGTCATTTCTTCTAGGAAGGAAAAAAATCTTTTGTATGCAAAGAGATGGAAGAAGAAAAAAGTGTACCCGGAGAAAAAAGAGAACTCGACATAACAATAATTTATGAGAATTATCATAAATATAGGAGGAGATGCACGAGGATGAATAATAATAATTATCGAATCAAACAGGTGTCACAAACGCATGCGATACTTATATATGAATTCCATTAACACGAAACCGACTCCCTCCTTGTCTCATTTAACGACGACGAACGGCTCGACCGTATACGAGGTTATACTTGCATTCAAGTACCTTTTACAAATACATTTTACGATATAAATTCTATATACGTATATAAAAATATGCATGTACACACCGATGTTGTTCCTCGAGTCAGCGCGATGAGTTATAAAAATAATCACATTCGTGAATGAATCGCGTGCACGTTCGAGACTTTGCGCGATTCTCAGTCATACATTTTCATCCTTCTCTTTCTCGGTCTCCCTGGTTCACTTCTCACTCCCTCTTACAATAAATATATACTTATATATATTTTATATAAGCGATATTCAGCGTGTTTCGTAGAGAGCAACTGCGATATTACGCTCTCTGTTTCCTCGTCGATCGTTACGCGCGCGTGAATGGAAAAAAGCTACGTGCATCTCTCTGATCTTTCTTTTGCTTCTTTCTTTCTTGTCGTTGCTTTTTTTTTCTTTTTTTGAACTTTGAATGAGTTGCGTGCGCGTGGGAGGTTCTCGCGAACGAACGTTAAGGCTTGCCATGCGAAGATCCGCGTAACTTTCTGCCTGTCTCTCTCCCTTTTTCTCTCTCATCACTATGAAATGACGACGACAACGACGACGTCTATGGGGAGAGCTGGACTTCCTGTCCGCACTCGCAACCACGACCGTTCGCATGAATGTACTATGTATATTAATGAAAAATATATATATCCACATATATAGATATATATTTGGGATGTACCTACGATACATTTGTATATACATTTGCCCCATCCGACATAAAGACTATCCCAACCATTATAACATCATCTTCTACCGGCCATTCGCCGTTCTTGCGTTGTGGGAGAGTAAGCATCGCTCACATGTCACGTTATGTGACCACTCTTTGCGACTAACTATATATATATATATATATATATATATATATATATATATATATATATATATGCACTTTATATGCACACGGTAAAGGAAAAAGGACGACGTAAGTAAGCGCCGGTAGAATCTCTCTCGTACAAGGAGAAGACGCGAGGTGAAACCTGGACTCTCCTTCACTTTTCTCCATTCAACTCTCCTCGCTCCAACGTACGAGTATTGGTGCTTGTAGTAGTACGCTATATATCGTACACACTGCAAAATACCTATATCTGGGATATCTTACGCGTTCCAAGCCCCGTGCAACTTCATTCAGAGATGCACCTACACAAACTCGCCATGTTTGCTGTGTCTCTCTCTCTCTCTCTCTCTCCTCGTCGAGTACTCGACGCACTAGTAAGACTCGACGTAAATCCCTTCTTTCATAGATGCTTCAACGCTACGTACTCGTCCAATGAACGATTAAAGCGAAAAAATGAGATTTTTTGTAAAGATAAAATGAAACAAGTTGTTAAGCGAACGCAGATTTTAGTGATATGATCATTTGCAACAAGAGCTTGGTTGGGGATCGGAGCTAGGGTTTGCCGTTTTGGCAATCTTTGTAACTCCCTAATCTTCCAACTCAGCAACCTATTTTTAATAAATCTCCCTTTCAATCAATATATCCTGTTCAGTTCAATAATTGAGATCCGTACTCGGTAATCTCACAACCCTAACCATGCTCAATATTTCACATGAATAATAACTACGTAATTAGACTTCTGTGCAACAAGAGATATAATTTAATCCTAATTGCGATTAAGTGCTTCGACGTCGGGTAATTTATATTTGAAAAATAAATAAGTAGCTCGACGTACCGGATTTGAAAACGGGATTGATGTGTAATTCTATGTACGTGATAAGTTTAAAATAACAAGGGAAACCATTTTTTTCTTAAGCAAATTAATGCCTAACAAAAGTAAACAAAAAAGTGGTAATTTATGGCTATGGAAATTGACTATTGCGAGTAGAACCGATTAGATTGTTGTATGAAGAAGTTGAGATTCAACTCGTTCCTCTTTCCCGAAAAGGAAGAATCGTTCGATTCGGGAGAGAACCAAAAGAAGAGAAAGAGAACAAGGGAATAGTAAATTATTCACGAAGTCAGTAGCGAACATCGTCACTCTCAATCAAGTCTCGATGAGGAGTTTCGAATTTTGTACTCTCCGTTTCTCGTTTCGATGAGCAGAAGTTTTGACATTGAAGGAGTATGATTTCATGAGAAAACGAATGGGCATAAAAAAAGCGATTATATCACACCTACGCTCAAACATTACCATGGCGTTTATCCGATATACAGGCTCGCAAAAGGCGTCCCCTCCTCTGTTTGGAGTGGGGATAAAAATAATTCATTGACTACTGATACGTTCGATTAATAGCATAACGCGACCCATGATCGTTTAAGATATGTCTTTTTTTACACCGTCAGCGTCTCTGTGCACCGTCCATTACTGTCTAGTTAATTATACATGCTATCAATGAGTAGAGCGCAGCAATACACGGTTATGATATATGAGTAATATACGCGTGGCTCAAGGGGCTTATAATAACGCGTTGCGTTTCGTATCTCTCGAAGATCTGGCGAAATACGAAATATATTAGAGATTTTCTAGCTACCGTATTATACGATTTACTTTTGCTTTGTTTGTACCGTAAAAAGGTGTAGGAAAGAGAGAAATAGAGAGTATCGAGGATGACGACGAGGAATCAGGAACAACGACAGCGGGCTGGTAGCTACAGATATAACGAATGTTAGAGAAGGACATGACTGGTCAACGCACCGTGACAACGCGACGTTGTGCTGCGATAACAAATTATTCGGCTGACTGAACCTTCTCTCTCTCTCGCTCGCTCGCTCTCTCACCCTCTTTCGTACGTCAACCTGTTGCTGCTGCAGTTGTGATTGCACGTGCATAGTGCAGTAACCGGCAACTCTTTGGGTCGTCGATCGCACGGCTTATTTGAAGCATAGCGTGACGTACACGTGCATAAGATACGAAGGATAATATATATCCGTTAATTGATATATGCACTACCTTGCTTGATTTTTTTCTCACCGTGATTGAGTCTAGTCCTAGTGTCTAGGAATCTAAGGTACAAATAGCGATTGTTTGTTGTTAAAAGCGTCATTATTAACGTAACATTATATAGCAGCCAATTAATAAATTTATTGCTGGCAAAAAATATTGCTGGAAAAACATCGAGAAGTATTGTCTATTATCTGAATGCAGGTAAAATATTTATGATACTCGCAAAATAAAATTCCAGGGATAATAAATTTTGAAATGAGGCGTACCAGCTTGAAATCAACACTTCTAAGATTATAGCAATAATCGTAAAATCTTTCGGATTTAAGCCAAGGGCGATTAAATAAGTAAAGTCCTGAATAAAGAGCGATAGTGAACATTTTTCATATAGGTCACATTCGTAACGATATATTTGTTTATAATTGTATACGAGGACTCGTCGGTCGTAACGAGGTTTATACAGAGCGAGGTTTAGTATCGCTATTTCACGGAATTCCTACGTTTATATTATTTCACTCAACACATAATATACGCCCTCGGGGCTCTGTGGCAGTAAAAAAAAGGCTGCAGGATCCTAGGATTACGCTCAAGTCTCCCGATAATGCGTTATAACTTCGTAGTCTCGGTCGAGGCCTCGCCATACAAGGAGCACACATTTACAAACACACTTTTCCACTCATACATGTCCATGGAATCCTGAAAAATTCTACGTGTATTGTGGTTATTCGAAGGCACATTCGCCTCGACGTTGCGAACAAACTCAAAGGTATATAACGAGAAGTGCGTTAATGCTAACGCATTGTGGGAGCGGCTGAGTTACGGCCTCGGGATCTTTATGCCCGGTAGTCTTTCGAACGGCATGTCGCAAAGTCTGTATGTAGAAAACCTCGGCTGGTATTACTTTTCCCGTACATACATTTTGCTCTGCTTTGCTCACCAGAATCCAGCGGTAAATATGCACGTATATGTGTCCTCAGGAGAGGATCGAAGCTCTCTCTCTCTGCGCTTGTTAACGATAGAAATCCGAGCGAAGGTACAATACCATTATTTAGTTGGTAACTTCGTACGTTGTCATGAGAACTTTGGCAGCGAAGATCATTAAAATAGAAAAAGATCGTAGTGCAACAGAGCGCAATATACTAGCAAGAGAAAAGCTCATCCGTTCATTTCGATTCATTGTTGCAGATAACAATTTAGCACTATATTAGGAAACTCACAATAAAAGATCCAATATGGAAATTGAAACAATTCAAATAGTTTTCCTTCCCATTTTTTTAAGAAAGCTTTGATCTAGGATTATTTTCAGATCATTATACTATCAATGTGACATGTCTGGAGACGAGATTCTCGATTTCCTCGATCGTCTAATGCTTGCAAAGGCATATTACACAAATCCACATGTTCATATGTCTATATATATTATTGCAGGTGGACGAGGGCCGGAAACGAGCGCTTATACCTCCTGGTAAACTCCCGTCCGTATCCTACACTGTATCAAGTACTTCTCGTCTACTGCTGTAATACGTGACAGCTATAGGTATCGCAAGTTCGTGAGAAGTTTACTCCTGGATGCAGGCACACGTATTCCCTCTGCCCCGTGCAGTCACGGAAGCTTCGAAGGCCCAGGCAGTGCTGCTGATGCACTATACCTGCAAGTCGGTATACAAGACTGTATGGCTGACCTTTAATTAGTTACTGCGGTACTCCCGGCAGAATTAACGGCTTCCTGGCCTGCTAAATAAATAAAAGAGGAGAGAAGAAGAGAGAGCGCCGCTTCTGGACAGTGCTTCGCAGTTCTGGATACACATCTAATGCATTATGTACGAGCTATTTCGTGTCAGTTCATCCACCCAATTAATCAATTTTTTTTTTCGCAAGTCATCCTAATTTATGAAAAAAGTTTGAATCTGATCGAGACATTTAAAGAACGTGCATAAAATATTCAAAATGTTTTATTTATCGCGAAAATTCGTTCATCAAGAGCTGCGGTAGCGGCTCGACGCCAAGTATTAAAAAGAAAGCCAGCGTGAGCCCTTCCGCACTCTTATATACTCGAATATGACGGTTTTCGGACTTTTCTTTTTTTTCGAACCGCTCTCACAGAGGAACGGGTTGAGTAAAGAATCTGAATGTAAAGGAGCATTTTTTAAAATTGATTCTCTTTCTATTGGTGTTTGTTACAAGTCGATTCGTCCACCCAATCCCGAGATATGATGATCTTGTGCATTAAAATCGAATGTTTCGGGACAATTTAATTTTTTACGAATAAAGCAAAAATTTTGAAAGTCCACAGTTATTTGTAGAATCCATAAATTATGCATGAAACCTATTTCGTTTTTACGTCAAATGACCTCAAACACTCTCCCATGCACAGAATTATTGCAACAAACTTTGTCGTAAGACCGACATTAAGCTTTTACGTACCTTTCCCTTGTTTTGTTGCGACTATTAAAAAAATATTTATGTTCGACGTGCAGATACTGTCGTTTAAAACGAAAAAAAAATTTACAAATTGCAGCATAGTTGTGACAGTGACCGATTCAATTTTTTACACCAAGTGCCCTAATAACAGAAAAAACACAGACAAAAAAGTTGGACGAAAGCAAGAGTCGAATGATAAAAGGAAAGCTCAATTATTGAATTGAAAAATATTTTCGACAGACCTCCGGAAAAAAATATCACGAAAAATAACTCAAATAGTTAGTGTAAACTTCTCATAATAATAACATTTTATTCCGGCAT
This sequence comes from Rhimphoctona megacephalus, assembly GCA_963989365.1. Lineage (NCBI taxonomy): Eukaryota > Metazoa > Arthropoda > Insecta > Hymenoptera > Ichneumonidae > Rhimphoctona > Rhimphoctona megacephalus. The sequence goes on from OZ022417.1 coordinate 15,217,037, forward strand.
CGATTCAATCAAACTGCAAATGAAAAAAGTTACAATCAATACTTTGCAAGAAAAAGATCGAAGTATCGGTATAAAAATAGAAAGAATAAGAAAATCGTTCGATTACGAGATTGGCAAGAAAAGAAGGCAGCAAACGATATTGCTGCATGGGATAATTACGTGTCTAAGCTTCCGGATCACGCTTGAATAATGATAATTTATAATTTACGTAGGAAGATGCTCGTGTTATCCGAACCCAGCTAGCGTTGCATAGCAATCAGGTTTATTAGTTTATTGCGGCTATATCAAGTCTCATATGAGACGGGGAGGCTGATAACACGAGAACATACAGGAGCTCTATTATGGAACGAGAGGAAAGAGAGCTCACGGCCCCAACACCCGCGAAATAAATTTACGCGGTCAACTTCCATGACGAGGAAAGAGAGAGGGAGGGAGAGAAAGAGAGAATGAAAGAGCATTCACCGACAGGCTATCGCGAACGCGAACTCCTCTTAATCATTACATGCGTCTTGTTTATCTGCAAATATAGAAGCGCACGTGTGTCTGTGTGTGTGTCGTATACCATCTATTTTTCTTCTTCTTCTTTTATATACATTCCATTCAAGTCTCGGACCTGCCCCAAGGAACAAACGTGTATATACACGACGCGGCCGTCACGCTGACGATCCTAATTAAATTACCGCTAATTAAGATCGACCTTAATGTGCGCTCTTTCGTATGATATCGACTCTCTGAATTTATAAGAAGCTTCGTAATGCCTCCAAGAAATATCGACCTACCAGACGAGAATTTTATTCTGCGAATAATCTTTTTCAAGATTCCATACATAAATACAAAAAACCCTTATAATTTCGTCAACTGTTTCGTTTATAAAGCTAAAATTCGGAAAGGTTCACCAAAATGATTCTTTTTTTTATAACAATGTATCATGTTTCGTTGAATTGTTTCATCAAATTTATTTCAAGATTCCACTAACATGTTTTTCAGGGTAATGTGTAAAAGGTTGAAAAATTACACAAATTACATATTATCGCCCGCTTATATTTCAGAATGGGTTTCGATTATCACGATGAAATGAGTAATATAAACATAATACAAGAAAACCAAGAATTTCTATTCGTAAAAATTGTAGTGGAATCGCATATAATCCTCAACAGTGTATTCCATAAAAAATCATCTTCATGGAACGATAAGTGAGCCCTACAGAAGTAACATAAATTACATAAAGTTCGAATGAAATGATATACGACAGACTGTAATGAAAATCGACGAAAGTTACAATTACAGTGGGTTCGTACTCGCTAATTGCTCGTAGCAGGAAACGGAAGGAGAAACATTAGGGGGGGCATAAAAGGGATTGCGCTTTGGACTTGTGGCTCGCGGTGGGTCCCCTTCTTGGACTAACGTCCGGCGTTCTATGCCCGTGCCACAACTCCTTCTTCCTTGCGAATCTTTCGTACACATAAAGAACAACATATATGTACATATCGTCGAGGTATATAAGTTGGAAGAGGATACATGGCAATAGCTCGAAGAAATGAATATGAGCGTGCGTTCACGGTAAGCGCACCCCGTAATGGTGGCACACGCCGTTACCCTACTATATATATATATATATATATATATATATATACACGCCGCGAGAAGGAAAAAGATGGCGAGTAAGAAATCGAGGGAGAAAAAGAAGAAGAAGAAGAACGGCAAGAAGAGAAGGTTCGCGCGGGCGGCCGTACGGACTCTGATGCACATATACGGCTCTACTTACGATAATTAACATGATTGCCATTATATTAACGTGGTGCTCGGTGCGTTCCGGCTACTCCGTGGTCAGTAGGTAGTAATGGGCAGGTCGGCGATCGTCAGGAGCGCACGATATATAAATATATCCACACGTATATATCTCTCCATTTGCTAGCAAGCTTGGAATATATGTATACATATGATACTAAGTGTTTTTGGTATATACCGAAACGTAGAGCTCTGCGTCTTTATGAAACTTGATCGCTTTATACAACGGTAAAAAATCATTTCGACAATTTAACATTTAATTTTATGAGATGTAATTAACGAAGAACATACGTGAAAATATGTGGGAAAATTTATCTCATTTTGAATAAGCATGTAAAACTTTTCTCCATCTTTGCCTCAGCTGGAGATCCAAAAAACCGAAGATAGACACTCTGTCTATAATAGAAAATATCTGTAGTAGCGTACAGCAGGAATCCACCTAACTGTCAAGGAAAGATTCATGGAGCTATGCGCCTGCTGGTCCGGATCTAGACAGCGATCTGTCTTCGTCTTGGGGAAGGGTCCGTACAAAATCCCTCGAGAAAGCTTGTATTGTGCATGGCGACTGGTTCTTTCTATTATTTATATTAGGAATCGCTTTGATTGACGATCGAACAAGTCAAGGACTTGAAACTAGACTATTTTGGATTGTACAATATACTTGGCTGGAGGATAACGAGATGTTGAATTGACTTGAAGTAATTGGGGCTTTACGCAATACGATATTGATAACTGAATACATAATTTAGGTAAAAATTAATTCAAAAAGCTTTTAACTCATATGTAAAGGATCCTTAAATACGGTACTCCCATTGTTGAATCTTTATAGCAATATAATTATAAAGATATGAAAACAGGCAATGAATGACACACACAAAGTACAAGTTCATATGAGGAAACGACAGAAGCAGCATCCTATCGGCCTGAAACTTGCGAACAAGGAGGGATCCGCTTCGCGGACACGAGCCATTACCGTAGTAGGCGAAGTAGCGAGACGGATGGACGGTAATGGTCATTATGAGCACGCCTCGCTGATTGTGCACCACACCGCGAGGAGAGCGAGAGCGTTGAGCTGCACCGCAACAGCAACGCGCGCCACGGCCGGGGGCATCATCGCCGACCCGGAGACCCGGCCCGTCGTACATATATCCTTACACGTCGTGTACACTCTAAGGCTTGGTACATGTGTGTGCATTCACTTGCGGGTATACAGATATTCTTTTATTAACGAAGGTGCGCCACGCCGAGACGTTCGTTAGTTAACTTAATAACAGAGCAGGCCACTGCACACACGATTCTCTTTGCCACTGTTTTCTCTCTCTCTCTCTCTCTGCCTCTCATTGAAGAACTCTTAGCATCACCTTGGAGCACGCGTTCTAGATAGATCAAGCTAAACTCTCTTAATTCAATGACCATCACTTTATGAGCAACTAAACTTCATTGAAAAACATTTAAAACAGAAAAAGATGGTAACGAAAAGGGAATCAAGAAACTTATTTAATTATACATGCATCAAACGGCCCGCAGAACCATCGAGGGCATAGATGAAAGGCTCGAACCAGTTTCATTGCAGAGAAAAAATAGTAAATGTATTAGCTCCATGATAAATGGTGACTAGTTAAGGTGTTTAAGTTGGCGCGCAAGAGAAATGCATAAAGATTGCATCGTCATGCAAATCAGATGGATGACCACCCGGCAATTCCTTTCCTTCAACGTAGTAGAACGTCCACATGAGTAAATTTCTTTGCTCTGCAATTCCATTCGCCTAGCAGCATCCACGCGTATTGCTTCAACGTTTCCATATACAGGATAGAGATTGCGCACGATATGTTAGGTGTACGTATACGTTTTGCCAGATTGTACAGGTGCTCGGCGACCACGCCAGCAGTTTCTAAGTAAAAGCTAAGCAGGAGGTAGCAGATTTAACAGGCGCGGGTAATTACGGCCCAATATGCAACCGGGTTGCTCGCTTGGCGAACGCGGCACCGAAGCAATACTCACAGATGCCTGTTTCCAACAGCTGTACACGACGGGGCTGTAAGTATATTCAACCGCCCAAGTGTATTTGCTTCTGTTGCTGTTGCGGAAGGATCGCCCTGCTGGTAAACACCGCAAGCTCATGCACCGCCTGCCGACCATACCAGTTCAGATCGCAAGATAGTCATATTATGGATACTGCGATGTAGACTCTAACCTGGTGGACCTTCGCAGCCAGCATCCAAAGTCACCACACCGAGTACGACAAAGTTCTTCGCGATCTTAAACGACTCCGCCCTGTTTTTCTATCTCTTTCGCTCTTCTCGTTTCTCTGTCGCTAGATGCACAACTGCGGCGCGTTGGCATTGAGGGGCACGGGGAATGGAATAAACCGTATCTTCTTCCATGCTCATCCGTAGAAGTATAATGCACATATACGAACAAGGCGATTGGGATGATTCATGCACGACCGACAATTCGTACAACACCTGATATTTCACATGTATAAAGTTTGTGTCATGTGTGTGGCTAGAATTCTGTTCAGGCTGATACCATCCGACATATTTATGGGTTTTTCTGATCGGTTATACCAACAGGAAGTTGAACGAATGGCTAATGCCGGTTCACGCCGACTGGAGTAATCCGAAGAAGGACTCCGAGAATACATTTCTTCGAGTTAGAAGGTTTTTCGTCAGGATCCTAGACCGAGATCGCATAAACGTGGTAAAATTCAAGTGGTGAATGGAATGCGGAGAAAAGAAGTTGTACACGTGATACACAAAAAATTTTCCGACTCCGTACGTAGCTAGCACAATTTTTTTGCACCCAACATAAACCAAGTTCCGTAGTATTCGCAATTTTCAATGCGATTTTACAGCGTTAAACTCCGATAAACACACAGTGCATAATCTGTGTAACCCTCGAATCACGAGCAGTTTGCTTCCACAGCAACAACTTTACACATTTAGAAACACCGCAAGATTTCCGACCTTTAATACAGTTGCACAAAAGTCCATGGATGTGAGTTTTCTCAACTTATTCCGACCGGGTTGGCTTCGTGTGTTGGAGCGTCCGCAAGCCCGTTACGGTCGCGCCCGCCGTATATCGTGAGTATATCTAAATATATATGTATATAAAGTACATGTATATTGTATATAAAACAAATACACATACATATGACTATTATATACGCGACGCGCGGTCGCAAGAAAATCGAAAGTAAAAGCCGCCCGCAGGCTGAACTACTTAGTATAATGCAACTAGTATATATATACGAAGTTTACACACGCCGTGGCAAAGCCCTGTGCAGAAAATCCAACTGCGCTTGTATGCAAAACAGCAAAAGCAGCAACGAAGCATCGAGAGCGTAACGTCCGCAGATTTCAAAGGCATAATAGTCGCTATATACACACGTGTATCTAATAGCATTACAGGATATTCGTGTACGTATGTATACCCGTATATAAAGAAGTTTCCGCGCTGCCTTGGGCGCGGACTCTGCGGGAAATAATTGCCCCAAGATTCGCTTTATTCAACGAGCAGTACAAAACTCTCTTCTTTGCGCGCTCAATTTTTCTAATCCTGCCGGTAGTGCATAGCCAGATATCTTCGCAGGTGCGAAAGATCTCAAGCGAAGGATCTTTCGAGGGAGATTGCGGCAGGTGCACAGTACCTTCGGAAAGCGATATCTCGAGAGATCGATATGTACGCATATCTGCGTACATGCGGGTGTGGATAACCGCAGAGACGGATTTAACGTGAAATTTGAGAATTCTCGAGGTTCTATCGCGTGCTTTTACGTGCACAAACACCACGCGTAGCTGTTGGTGGTGTTTTTGAAAGACTGGGCTTTGATTAGAATAACATTTGAAAACAAGAGGCTACATATATTAATACATTTTCTGAAAAGTGTCGACAACAGGTGTTCCGTGTAGGTTTGCCTGTAGTTAGGAAAAACATAGTCGACCGTATAATACCGCCGATGTAAACTACTTCACGGGTACGAAAATAGGCAGGATGAAGAGTGTGTATATGCCGTAAAACACGCGCTCGTACCATCTCAACCGCTCGCTCTTATATACATGTGTACGCGCTCCCTGATAGTTCCAGATTGTAAGAGATTTCGTTCGGTAAACGTGCAATTTGCAAAATTGACGGGTAATTTGTTCACTCCCTCTCAATTGCGTTTCTCGTAATTGGCAAGATACAATCAATCGACGATTCCTCGGTAACGTGTGGGATTTACCGTACCTAAAATAGCAGGCAGAATTTTAAGGATAAAGAGAATGAAGAATCGGCAAGTGTTTTTATCCCAAAATCAATGATTTATGATGTCTCGAAGCAAGACATCGATGATAACACTTGACTCAACTGTACTCGCACGTAGTGGTGCGTTCACGAGACTCATACATACTATATCAAGTGTACGTATGGTACAGGAGAAAAGAATGCGAAGATCGAGAAGGGAAAGATGGAGAAAGAAAGATCGAGAGAGGGGGAAAGAGAGAGAGAGAGAGAGAGAGAGAACCAGGACAGCGATCTCGCGTACTCGCGGGGTCATCGACGAAGTCATCGATCAACCCCGGTGTGGGGTCAGCCGCGTGACGTGGCCGAGGCCCAGCAGCTGTTCGGTCGTTCAGTCATCGATCTATCGGCACGGTGCTGCCAACGTAGATCTCTCGAATGAGATATAATATGCACCATAACTTACTATATCTTATAGAATATATTGTTATATACAGTTTAAAAAAACTGATTAATTTAGGGACCTGAAAAATGTTAATTTTATTCAATTGCTATTATCGAATTGAAATTAGTGTGTTTAGTTTGGTATGATTAATGTTCACGAAAATCCTTTTCAATATACACGTTTTTCAGTCTCTAAAACAGAGTTTGTAGGCCAGTTATAACGAATAAAAATTTTTGAACTCTGGAATTTTCAAAAAAAACCACCGGAGTGTTAACGGAGGATGACCATTTTTTACCACATTAGTAACGTTCTCATCTTCGAAAATAGAAACTTTGAAATAAACCACGCGCCATTGTTTTCTAAAAATCGATTTTTGGGAGGTTTTAGAAAAAATTCATGTTTTGTAAAAAAGCAACTTCGCCGCGAATAAAGCGGATATAAAAGTGGTTTTTCGAAAATTCACCATAAAAAATCGAAGATCACAAACGAACTCGAACTTTTGGATTTGTTCCGGTCAAAATACATCTAAATAAACAACATGTTAGAAGCTCTCGTCATATTTAACATTTTTGAGCTCTTTACAACAAACAAATTTTTTACAGTGTCATATATACTAAAACATATTACGCAGATAAAATACGACAGTGCCTATCTCTTTAAAATGTACCACGAAATTGATCGAACTCCCATCGCTTACGAGCAAACAAAATGTCATAAGATCACCGGTTCCCCAACATCGTTACGTAAATCTGGCAACATCGTTACAAATGCTCGTTCGAGTGGACACGTTCACTTCCCTTCACGGCTTCGTTTTTTCCTCTTCACGAACACAACAATTTTCGTGGCACACAATCACCAATGGACCGAACGTCCCAACCATTTGTAGTGGAGATGACATTTCTTTGTATGTATATGCAAGTATTAGTTTAAAATTTCCAAGAAGCTACAAAACGTATATACAAGTTTTCGCGTATATGCACTACCGCGTTCGCATTTACGACCTATCAACACTTCTTTTTCGCGGACATTCGGCCAAACTTATAGGTGGTGGCACTGCAGGTGGTCGTTTCGAATTTACGTACGCACACTTGAGCGAATGAGCCAAGCGAGAGGTCGCGGTTGGTTGGTGCTGGTGCACCGCTCGTTAACTCGCTGAACCGTAAACCTTTTACTCACAATTAGCCCTGGCGTCATTATTATCTTACTACTTGTCCCGTCTCCACTAACAAACAGCCACATGGAGACGCAAACACACGTATGAATTTTAACTTCTTTTCTTACTCGAGTGGAAAAATTCGTAAATTGGTTGCTACCCGATAATTCGCAAGGCACTTCGTTTCCAGCGATTATTTTAGAAAATATGGTGGATAAAGGCGACAAATAAAAGACACGAGGATTAAAATCGAGTGCTGAGGTCTTACGAAGAGGCTGTATAATTGAGCCGAAAAAAAGAAGCTGACACTGCGGAAACTAAATGCAGTATTACTAACGATTTTGCGATCTTACATACCTAGTCACGAGAAATAGCTACTTTTACTATATTGAGAGGCTCTATAGGACGAAGACTCATGAACCTCTCATCGGCATATACAAATAATGCAAATATTTTCCCGTGGTTCAAAGCCATTTGCGTATGTATACGGGGAATTAGCAAAGGTGCAAACGATCTACGGATGATCTGACCCTAGCCACGGTGAGCTGCCACTGTAAACACATCGGATTCATCTAGCCTGCCTTGTAGTTATAACTTGAAAGGACCGTACAGAAATTTCCCACCGGCAAAGTGCGCTCCAATAGTGTAAGCAAACGGCAAAGAGGATTCTCTTATCTCGCGGCGATGCACCAAGGAATTTGCAGTGATGAGTCGTCGAAACGCTCTTATAAGCACCTCGAATTCCCTGCTTGATCCTGTTCACTGCAACACCGCGACCTCGCGACCCTCAATGCGCTCACTGAACGCAAGACTATCTCAGCCTCTCTTTCTCTCACTTGCATCCCAAGACTTTGGGATTCTGTGCATGGATTGCTACAGAGTACCGCTTTTATAAAAGATTCCGAGAATTCTCAACGCTAACTTCGTAGCTCGCGCAGTATAACCCCTCACGGAAATATTCGCGCTGGTGCCGTCGCAAAAAAAAAATTTTTAATTCCCCATCTTTCCACGCACGGATCATTTGCCCATGGATTTGTCCACGATACGCAGCTTACTTATTAACAGAAGCCGCAGGAAACGGTATGGAAGTAGAGGAAATAAGAAAATAACTTTGCATTATCACTCTCGCATAAAGATTGTATAGAGATTTTATTTTTTTACAATTTACTCAATTCGACGACCCTCAGCTCGAACAAAGTACAGTATTTTTTTTTTCGATTTTTCAACTATTAAAGAAACAATACAAATTTTTAAACCGTGTATTTACAAAAACTGAGGAACGATTTTTCATGGGATAGACGCTTCAAAACATCGCCGTTATCAAACATTGTTTTTTGGTCGTTTGTCAATGGGAAACTGCGGAATAATCTTTACGAACGACAATTCTAGAATTTTAAAAAAGATTTTGGGCGAAATCGGGGTTGGGTCCATTCCGAATTTCCCTATTGGCTAGAAGTTACAGAGTTTTTTGATTTCGCAGCTATTCAAAAATATTGGTAACTCTTTTGCCCCGACATGAAAAACTAACAATCCATTTGCCATTGAATAAGACTTTCATAATATCGAAAATCGAAAGTATTTTTCTGTCCTCTTGAATAAATACTTTCCTCCTCAGCTTACCCTGTTAGAGTACAATTTTTTGGAGATCAATGCAGAAGACACCAGATACGAGACCCTACAGTCGGTCATTGCGGTGTCTCTCCCTTTCAGTGTCATATGTCTCACCACAATCTTTCTCTCTCTCTCTCTCTCTCTCTCTCCCTCTCCCTCTCCCTCTCCCTTTTACCCCTTATGGCCCTCTTCCCTTTTCTTACTATCTGTGTACAGACAATCCGTCTGAGAGGCTGGGAGTTTTGGTCGTCTTGACCACACGGTCGTCGAAACCGCAAAAGAGAGTTAAAGTCGAGGCTGCGTTTTTTTATGCCCTTTTACCATGAAAGGATCGAGAAAGAAAGTGTATATACGTATATAGAAATACTTTGGTAAATATACGAGTGTAGCTTATGCAGTAGAAACGGTTGAGGCGATCAAGACGAGATACGAGACAGTAGAGCTCATCTGTGACGAGAGATTTCGTATAAGTGTGTCCGTGTGACAACGTCGTCCTTGCCCATCGATCCAGCATGCTTTCGCCCTTTATACGACGACTAAGGGATTCGAGGGACATCGAAAATCGAAAGGGATTGAAAGTCGACGAGGAGATGGACGGCGAGAAGGTTCGGGAAGAACGTCCACTTGCCGAAAAGATCCTCGCTCCGTGATCGTTATTCTTGGGAGCTTTGGCAACATATCACCGCGGTGAAGAAACGAAACCGAAAGAGAACGGACGAAAGATATATCCACAAGCTTAATGCGCATCTCTTCGAAAATTCCTTTCTAAATATATTCTAGCGAAACTTTATACAATGAAGTCATGGCGGTATCCTGAATTTAATAGGGATAATTTGCAAATTATACTATATCCAGTCACCGTAGATATATAAATGTGCGGATACACGTATTTATTCTTAAGAAAAAGGAAAAAAAGGTAATTAGCTTGGTGATGGGGCATAACGTGACTTTCACCTGCATACACAGTACATACAGAGTGCTCTCTTGCATATATATTTTTTTTCAACATTTCGTGACTTTCCTGATGCACAACAGTCTCCGAGATCGTCGAGAGGCGATCAATCATCGCTTTATGAATACACGTGCTAAAAAATAAAAGAAATGATATGCCAAGCCTGGTTCGTTTGTACCATTAAAAGAGCTCGGAGTTTCGATTCCAGCATACCGGGGGTCATTAGGTATTCACGCGCATAATCTAATATGTGTGTATGTATATACATGCATGAGAATCAGATAGTTGTTAAATGTACGGAGAGCGCGGAGGATGAGCGTGAAGCAGAGATAACCGAGGAATCAGAACGACATTAATTATCTTCGAAGGTGACGACGACGAGACGCGCGCGCGTAGGCCGCCTTCATTTGCGAACTCGGTCGGTTGCACCGTTCATATTTATACGTATATCTATATAAATATATCTTTTTAGCATGACCGAAGCTGTCTGCTATATTAGTCGTTTGCAATTTCTGATATTATACGTGTATGTATAGAAGGACGCTTGTATCTCGAAGTGGAATTAATAAACTTCCTTTTCTTAATGCGAGACTCGATAAGCGACTCTGTGAAACGTGCGAAAGGGCTTGAGAATATATTTCAGCGTCTTGTGATTGGAGCAAATGTGCGCGACATACACATTCACGAAAGCGATACAAAGAAGAGAAAGGTTTTCCAAGGATTATTACCGAAGTGCGTATCGTAGATCCACTTCACAAACGAGAAAAAAAAAAGTCTTCTCTTTTTCATATTTCCTTGATATTAATTAAAACTGAGACTTCATTCCAGTTCAACAATATTTATACAAACGGAGAATGATCTCTTCAAAGAAGCAAAAGATAACGCTGGAGAGATACTCGACGTTGCATAAAAATGTAATGAGTTTTTGTAATTCGGATGTTGCGCTCTTATCGAGAGAGAGATAGTTCATTTTATTGTTGAAAATATTGATTTCGTGTTATTGTACGATGCAACATTGTCCATACAGTTTTTATCCTCTCTCTTAGATCGTAAACCATACATCAGGGTTTTCTTCGTATTATAATCCATTGACTTTGACAGTAGTGCATTAATAATATCGAAAGCCCTCGATTGTCTATCGACGTGGCAGCTCTGAAGATCGTAGGTCATTTCGAAGTACAAAAGAGAAAAAAAGCTATGCACAAGTAAATGACTCTGGAAAGGAGATGGATTTATCTTTGCAATGCCCTGGATTGCTGAGCATATTAATTATAATTCATGACTCTTTCATGTAATCCCAAAACTTCGTCAAAGGTACTAATATTCACCTCCAGGATTATCAATTTTATCCGAAAATCTTTCCACCTGTTTAAGAATATTTTACACATTTATAATTACGCTAAGAATTATTTCGCCACGAGGGAATTAAGTTCTGTTATGCAAATCGTGATATTCATACGCAATAAAAAACGAGGCAATGCCGGTTTTCACGAAGTCGATCGACGGTGACAATGTACAGAGGGATAAAAGTGTGTGTGAAAGGCACAGGGTAGGAAAAAAAGAGACAGAGAGCGAAAGTCACAGGCTCATGTTAATCTGCACGCTCGTGTCGAGAGTGAGGACGAGAAAAAGACTCATGCCCGATACATAGTAGAGCAACGGATTTGAGATGAAGAAAAAAAACGTCACTTAAGAATTCCTTGGTTGCTGGGGGAGTTGTGCTAGAGATTGCGGTCGTCGAAAGGAGAACCTCGACGAAGAACCGTAAACGGCAAAGTAACAACTAGTAAAAAAAGAGTATCTTACAGTAGTGCATACAAGCATACATTTATATATAAATATACTAACTTTGTTCTCATTTCTACGGTAGGATAATAATGCTCGCAAGCGCGTGTAACGACGCGCGGCCACCAATCACGAATTAATTATCTCCGCGAGTTGCAAATATACGAAACACACGTTGTTCCTCGTCTTAATATTCCCTGTGCGATCCGGCTCGCGCCACGGAAATCTCTTTCCCTTCCCCCACTCATGGACTCATAAAGCGCGGACTATCGAGATAAAGATTTGAATTGTTCGTGATCACGCGGGCGTGCTGCACTCTCCGTGCATCAACATATGTATACCATGTGTATGTACCAAGTATAAACTCGGCGATGGTATGACCATCGCGATATTCTGATATCGGATACTCGCGAGCTGCATAAACGTGAACTTTGCTACGATTCGCAAGAACTATTAACCACCGGTAATGGTTTTTTTTTCGCAAAAAAAGTAAACTTGATTCGGTTGGCACGATACTTTGAGGTAGAAATCCTCAATATTTTAAAGGGATCCGGAAGCCATGAACTTTTATATTCAAAAAGAAGTTTTAGATGATTCCGGTAGGAAAAGTATGGGATTGATTCATTTCCAAAACGGTCTGATCTCACTACAAACGAAAGGCAGTTAATATCTAGCGATCAAGTCATTTCGGAAAAAGGAATATAACAAAAAGGAGGCGTGAAAAAAGCATTAGAATTTGTTCGATTATCATAATCATCAGACGTGTCATTTTTTCATATAAAAAGTTGTGTATTTTCATTGAATCTATTTTCAAATGAAAATCTTATGTATCTATTTCATTCGCATATTGAATTGAATGAGTGTATTTCAGCAAAAATTTTGTCAAAAAATAATTAGCACAATAGAATTAATATTTGGCAGGTACATTTGTCGGATTTCCTGATACATATTGCGATATTCAACGATCTTTTAATATACAGAAAGTCGAGCATTACTCGTTACTAGTTGAAACGTTTAACTTCCACGTGTCGACCTATCCACAAGTTTTGAGTCGATATGGAGACTGATAAGCCGTTAATTAATTGTGCACAAGAAAACCCTCGATCATGCATCGAACGGATAAGGTGAAGGAAAAAAAACATAAAATATGTTAAAAAAATGTAAAATAAAGTTAAAGAGCTGTTATTGTCGCAAGAGGCGCCAGCTTGAAGATCTTACACGTCGCGGAGTAATACGCCAGTACTCGTAAAGTCGCGAATCACGATTCCTCTCGTTGAATCAAGGAACCGAGAGAATACTCTATGGAAGTCGACGTCGTCGACGTTCCCGTGTTTTCCCCTGGTATATGATCGTTCATCGTTGATGCTTTGGTACTACATATATAATAAAGGTACTTGGCGGTACTGTCGTCGAGTCACGCGGTGTAGAGGGAGAGATTCTCTCGTGCTAAACCTTTTCACCGCATTTAATTTATTACATCCGGTTTCTGTGCCTCATCCCCGAGAAAAACACCTGCATTCACAAATACCCCCTTCTCTTTTTCTCTTTCTTCTTCACTGGCAATTCTTTTTTCTTTCGATTTTTTTATTTCTCTGTATTAGTTGGTCAAAGCGGAGAATCATGCGGGGATCCGGCGCAGCGTATACTGTAAACCCTATTCTATCGATTCGCGAACGTTCATAAAACTTCTAAGACAAGAGAGCAATAATCACTCGTAGTGCGAGAGCTACCTGGTATTTCATTCTGTATGCGACAACACATATAATCGTAATATTCGAGAAGTAGGTGTGTAAAATCGTGCAGAAAACGTTTTTGTCGCATTGAGCCGGAGCCACAATCGTGGTACGCCCGGTAGTCGTAGTCCGAGAGCACTTGGAATTATAGTTATATATCGCGGTATGCACGAAGGAGAATGGAATTTCTACCAGATAGGGTTGCTATTAGCAGATCGATATCCCGATATGGTTCTGGATCTGTGAATTATGATTACAATGCTCTCGTATCGACTGGATACGTGTGTTTGGATAAACATTCGCGACATATTTCCATTCCCCCTTTGTCCTCATTTAAATTGCGGTACAACAAAATTGGAAAAAAATTACGCGATACTGAATAATAACAAAACGACAAAATCGAGCTATCTATTTAGTCAAGATTTATGCAATTATTCATTTTATAGTTTAATTAATTTTTATTATCCACTAAATTGGCCTCCGAAGTGTGACATGTTTTTCAATGTCCGCGCGAAGCCAGTAAAATTCGGAGTCATATAAGGCCGACGGAAGAGCAGAAAGAGAGAAAGAGAGATACTCGTAAATATTTGGACCAAACTCCGATAGCGGCTTGGGAGAATGCGACCTCTCGCGAAACCGGCTGCAATGCGCGGTCACCGAAGAGGATTGCAACGGAGGCGCGGTGTGGCGGCTGCTGTTGCACTTGGATCGGTGCAGCAAATGTTTCTGCGAGACACTGTGTGGGCAAAAGTGTATAGGGCTACTCTTATGGCAACGCCAGCGCGATATACACCCGACCAGATCTCGAATTAATCCGAGGTTAGCCGTGGCGTGCACCGGTAACTTGACCAGGGACACGACCGCACCATAAGGTATACTATAAGGTATATAAGGTATTCACCATATACGTATATTATTTATATAATGGACCCCACAAATATTTTAGGGGGCTGAATGGCAAAAAAAATTTCCAACACCATTTGAGTGTGTAATTGTACATATGACCTTTGCTAAATCGAAAAATAAAATAAATTTGAAGATGACGACTTGTTAAAACATATCGGCAATCAAAAATAATTGAAATAATTAATATATTACGAGATTTTTTGAATTATGCATGTCAATTGCATGTTTACTCAAATGTTATGTTTTTTTAAATGAAAATACTTAAGAAATGAAATAATGTATATACCAATAGGAAAAGAAGGACAAAAAATGGAAGGACCGTGATCACTAGAGAGATCGAGATGAAACACAAAAAGAAGAGCAGAAGAGTAGCATTCATACACGCATCCTGTTTGCGGTTGACGAAACTTATCGGGAGACACGAAACTTCCGAGAAACTGCGCTCCTTGGGTAGATTCGCCATAGCGGTGAAATTCTCTCAGCATCAGCACACGGTACTGACCAAATTCGGCAGTTGACGATCACGAAATGAGAAACAAAAGGAGGAAGAGAAAGAAAGAGGAGAATTTTTAACCCCCTTTTTTTGTTGGCTATCATGCTTGACAGCTCTGGCGAATATTTTTTATAAAGCATTTTTTAAAAATGGATTTTTCATTGAGCACATATATCACGATCCTCATGGTCAGGGAGAAAAAAAGTCTATCTATAGTCGAATTCCGGGCTTTCCATTTTTGTTGAAGGAAGAAAAATGATTCCACGTCATAGGGCGCGACAAAATCAAAAGACAAATGGAGGGTAAGTTACTTTTTTTTTTTTTATTAAGATCGCAGTTGAAGAACGCGAATGGATACTGCGGTGCATGAAAGCAGAGCGTATATTAAAGGTATCGAGAGTACCCAGTTTGTACGAGCGACAAAGATAAAAAGACAGAAAGAAAAAAAGGAATCGGGTCGGGTTTTGCTCACGCAGGTGGTAATAAATAATAAATTGATGCGAGAGTGGTACCGACGAGAGTTTTGCAAGAACACGTTTACATGGAAGGCGTGTACCGCGATGGCGTACACACACTCTTTTCTCATCGTTCTCCACTCTCTTTCTTTTTCTGATCTCTCTTTCTTTGAGACAAGTATAAGACAGAGCTAAGATACATCGGGATATATCCCTGAGGGGGCATAAACACCACGAGGTCCTCGCGCCTCCTTGATATTCCATCTCGTTGGTCCTCAGAAATCAGAAAGAGAGGGAGCAAGAAGAAAGAGTAAAAAAGAGAGAGAAACATATATATAAAAAGGCTATACGATTCTGAAGCAAAAAGGTGAAAAAGAAGCTGAGGAAGAAGGAGAAAAGGGAGTGAAATAAAAAGAGGTACACGACAAGAAAAAGAGAAAGAAAGAGAATGAGGAGAAGACAGAAGGCAAGAAATAAGCCTCGCGTGTTGCCCGCAGCTACTTCAGCTGCCCTCCGGGTGCCCTCCTCCTGTCACGGCCCTGTCTGGTCCACGGTGGCCACCGCGCAACTATTGGCCTCTCCCGCGACTCCTCTCTCTCTCTCTCTCTCTCTCTATCTCCCTCTCCCTCTTTTTCGCTCTTTCTCTTTCTCTCTTTCGTTCATTCTCTCCTCTCTGACCCCTCCTTGTGATTCACTCTCGAGTGCCGGACCCCCGAACGAAACGCGGCCCCCACGGACCCCCGTTTGATTTGCGATCCCGCGAGGTCTCGTCGCTCTCTCGTATGTTCGCGGAGGCAACCGAAAAGAAAGAGAGCCACTGAAACCCAGCGGCAGGACGCGTTTGGTTTTCGTTACTTTTTAAATTCCTCGTCGACCCCGCGATTCCCCGTCTCGTGAGTCCCGCGAGAAGCCCGCGGGCTCTGCGCCCTCACGAGCGATCGAGAGAGAAGGAATGAAGGAAAGAGCGAGAGAGCCATGAGGTAAATGAAGATTTATAGAAGGGTCCCGGACGCCACTCAAGGGATCTTTCCCCCCTCTCCGCATTCATATATGCAGTCGACTTCTCGGTGTATAGAAGTCACGCGGCTCCGCGAGCTTCTATACATTATGCACGCACTTTTCAGAGAATAAATGAAATAACGTGGTGCAGCGCCATTACGAAACGTTCTCGAATCGATGGTATTCTTCGAAAGAGGAGACGCTATGAGTCGTAGAAAATCATGATAATAAATATCAGCCATAACGGGCAATGCAATTATTGCATATCCGGACTTCGACTACAAATGTTCAAGCATGCCAAACAAATATTTAATAGACGGAACAAAAGTAATCTAAAACTATCTCAACCCAAAACACGCTCAACAATTCATAAGAACCCTCGAACTTTAAGAGAGTACGAGATTCAAAATACAAGTGCCCTGAAAATCTCACAGGTCCCTTCATTTAAATCCCTGATTCTAATCAAACCAATTAAATTTGTCGCTTCACACGTTGAACCTGCACCAGTGACCCGAAATACAAAAGGCGCACTTAGTACACGCTTTCATCAAACTTTATTCACAACTCTTTAGTTCCATTGTTTTCACGGTCATGATGAGACGACATAATGACACGAAAAGGCACGTGATAATCTCTGCGGAGATGAAAGACGGAAATGTCGTTGATAGAAACAACTTTTTGTGACAGTAGAGAAAGATGGAGATAAAAACAGAGAGAGAGAGAGAAAGAGAGAGAGAGAGAGCGAGAGCGAGAGCGAGAGAGAGAGAGAGAGAGAGAGAGAGAGAGAGAGAGAGAGAGAGAGAGAGAGAGAGAGAGGGACGACGTATACAGGCGAATATATACGCACGATGATTATGTACCGTGATTTTGTCACAAAGTGGTTGAGGTCATCCTAGCGAGACGACGAGGAACGGCTATATATGCCACAAAGTGGATGTAATATAATAATGATTCGCCTTTTAAGTAATCCGCGCTTCATAGTTGTATATACATATGTATTAATATATCTATATATGTGTCTAAAAGTACAAGCTCTTCAAACGTACATTGCTATAAACATATGTGTACATGGATTTGCAAATATATAGATATATATGAATAAATGTATATTTCTTTGCCAGCTAGTGTCTCGAGGCTATTATTTCGCACGAGTATACGGCCATCAGTGAAAAGAGAAATACACTTGACTCCAACGGATGCCCCAGGACGAAGATGATTCGCATTTGCGACGCAGGACGGGACCTTAACGGAGATACCGTTTAACTCTCGTCGCTTTTTTTCCTCCTTATTACAGCGAGATGAGCTATCGTCCTCTCATTTCATCTCTTTTCATTTCTGCTTCTCTCAATCTCTTTTTCACGTCTTTTTTTCTCTTTCTTTCTCTCTCTATTGGTGCTGGGCTTATGTATTACGCGAATGATACGGAAACGTGCGCGTGCTCCTCACCAGGAAGGTGAGGAGCTCCTCGACACACGCTTCTTCCTCTCTTTATTGTATATTCTCATTTATATACACGTACGTACATATGTCCTGTCGCCATGACTCGGAAAATATTTTTAAAATAAATATGTATGTATGTGCAATGAATATCTGTGATTTTGTGTACGTGTATATCAGCTTCGCCACCTGCCTCACGGCAGCAGGCAAATAGCACGAATCTCTTTGCTCTCTCTCTCTCTCTCTCTCTCTCTCTCTCTCTTTCTCTCTCTCTCTCTTTCTCTTCTTGTTTACTATCTCTTTCTCTCTGCCTACATGACTTTCCGTCTTTCTGTCACTAGCGACAACCACAAAGTTCAACGACAAGTGAAGAGGGTTCACGTCACGCATCTTTTATATTTTTCATTCCTAGCTTTTCTTCTTTACACAGTGGACACAAAAATTCAAATGAATATTCGGTGAACCACGTACCGTTAAGGTTTGAGTCTACCATTTGGATTTCTTAATTTTTTTTCCACTTATGTCCCTGCACAAATAATCTATTCGTGGAAGTTGTCGAAGATGCAGATGAACAACGGTGCATATCGTTTTTTTCCTCCACGTCATTGAAACGTTTGACAAAATAAACAATTTTCAATTAGTTGTAAAACCTTGTCAATAATCTATCAAACTTAGCAAGGACTGCAAATTTTTAATATAGATGTCAGGAACGACGTAGAGATTAGTTTGAGAAAGGTTTCGAACTGGTTTCTCGATTAAGAGAGATTGAGATGCCTCGAAAAGGGATTGATTCTTCTCATGTTCCCTTGAGGGAACTTTGAAAAGTGTTCATCAAAATTTCCGATCGAGTTTGAGTTTGGAACTGATTAGGACCATCCAGAAATATTTGACGAATCGACTGTAATGAAATAATAATTCGTTTATCCTTTTTTTATTTTGTTCTTTGCCAATTATTCCTCCACTGCTATTATCATGAATTCAAAATTTCATTGCAGCAATGATTATATGTTCAATGCACAAAATTTTGACCATGCACGTATACAAAGAGCCATGATTTTAGTGCTTTATTCTCGATTCCAAGATTTTTAGTTCCAATAAGCCCATGCATTCGTCAATCATTACAAAGAGTGCCGCAGGTGATAGCTTCCTGCAGTTTAGTCCGCGCGCTGATGGCGCTCTTCGAACCACACGCGGTATCCGCGTGCGTATATGCACGCATGTGCATCCTTCTCTCATTATATCTCCTGACGGCAATTTCATACGTTTTCCCGACAACAACAATTTATCACTGGATGATTACAGCCTCCCTCCCTCCCTTATTCTCGCGTCTCACCGCCATTTTCGTTCCTCTTTCCCGTTCAAACTCACGGGGCATTCTCGGTAAAAGGCAATTACCGTCAAATCAGGATGCCCTCTATCTTCGTACCATATTATATATCAGGTTTTTCCATAATTGGGAGAATCCTTGGAAACCGCGTCCAATGTTTAAACGGCAGATCCTGTCATATTGGCGTGTTCTCATCGAAAGACGTGTAAAACATAAAATTATTGGGCTGAGACTCGAACACATGCTAGAAGAATTCCGTTGAAAATACATCTCGTTATGGTGGAAATTTGATTAATCTATAAAGAAATGGAAAAGTGAATTCTCTCATTAATCTTCGAGATTAAATCCGTAAGAACATTACTCGACAGCAGAGATTTAAAGGGATACTGGATTAACTCATGTTTCTTGTTCATGCAGAAGAACGAAACAAATGTTTTGTAGATAGGAAAATAGCGGACGATATTTGTTCCAAGAGATAAGCTAAATAAAACGGGCCGAAGAATGGGGCAACGCTCCTGTGGATCTCCCAGTGAGCGTGTCGAAAAATTAATCGAAAGGCTTGCCGACTGTCATGGAGCCAAAGGCTCGGTACAGAGAAGAGGTAAAAGGTTAACCGAGAGAAGCTCATGGTGGATATCTCGTCCCGTGAAATCGGAGAAATGCACACGAGTTGAGCAGTACGAGGCACACCTAATTGAAGAAAGAAAGACCAAGAGAGAGAGAGAGAGAGAGAGAGAGAGAGAGAGAGAGAGAGAGAGAGAGAGAGAGAGAGAGAGAGAGAGAGAGAGAGATAAAAAGAGAAAAACAGAGAGGGAGAAAGGCAAAGTTGAGAAAGAGGGACTTCCGAGATGAGTTGGGGCACCGCCTTCACGACGTTTGCGTCATTACTCTTTGCTCTTCTCTCCGGTGTCTTAAGTTTCTACCACCAGCGAGATAACTGGCTCCGATAATTAAATAATTATAAAGTGCACGCAGGTCTTCTCGCGCTCTGTTAATCTCTGTCGGGAGTTGAACAGCAGCTACTGAATGATCGCTCTGTTGTTCAGGGAGAAAATTGATTGTAAACTTTCTCTGACTCTTCAAATAACGTCGAAAGTATAAAAGCCCAAGAAATTAGAATTACAGACAACAATTTCACTCGATTGAGCTTTCTTTGTGCGGTTCAACATACGAAGAACATACGTCGAAACATCGATAATGGGAATACTACGAAGTAAGAAAATCTTTCTTTTCCCAAACGGAGAATGAGAGAAGGATTGTACTGCAATGTTCCAGGAAAACACGTGTGCTTTGCCAAGCATAGTTTCATCTCTGTTGGGACACGAGTGTGGAACGTACGTGGTTCATGTTCGTTTCTCGATCCCTGCATCTTTTCTTTCTTTCTCTTTCTCCTACTCTTTCTCTCACTCTCTCTCCTTCTCTTTCTTTTTCTATCTCTTACGAGGCAAAGCCTCGAGAGCGAAATTATGAGCTTCGGCGCCGCGTATACGTATGTACAAGAAAGAGCTCGAAGAGCTGTGGTGAGATGCTGCGGTGTTCGGCTCCGTTGTCGCCGCCCCGAGCAACTAACCTTCCTGTTGTTGCATGACCCGCGCCTTCTTCGGACTCTATATACTATATATATATATATATATATATATATAAACCCCATATATACATACTCACACATGCGAACAAATACAAAAACATCAAGAGAGTGAACTGCGGTGATGCTGCCAGAACCCCGCGTGTCTCTCGAGACATTCCGACCCCGCAGTGGAGACTCGCGCCCTCGCATACGCCGCACATACACAGCTGTGCAATGCTACGATCTAGGTGCAAGCTTTATAAAGCTTGTACACAGGAAACTCGGAATTCGATACCAATCCCTTCAAGAAACTACTTATTTTTGTAGTCCCTGTTCGCGATCCGTTTATCGCGAAGTGGGATGTTGCAAAAAATTGGTTGTTTTATCTTTCCTTACACTCAACAAAAGTGTTTTCAAAAATCTTTGAATATAAGACGAATAATCATAAATTCCATGATCATTCGTCACTAAAATATTGATCTATTTAAAAATAATTGGTATAAATAAAAGTAAATCGACCTATAACGAGACAAAGGACGAGTCAAATAAAAAAAAAATGGACCGTTTAGGGAGAACGTTGACGAGATTCATTATTCAAAACGAGAAATTGAAACTTCTTGTAATTTTGATTTTTTTAAATTTTCCCAACTGTTCTATCAATTAAAATAGTGTTAACGGGAAATATAAAATTTCAATAAGTTAAAATTCATTGAATGTTTCATATCTGGAGAGATGTATGTATGTATTATCGTTATAGGAGAGCAAAGTTGAGAGAAATCTCTCGGAGAGGCAAAAGTCTCTGTGGTTCTCGCGTCCGAGAGGCCCGGTGATTCGTTTCTCGATATCAACGGTGCTCCGGGCGACTCACCTTCCTGCTGTAAGCCTGACCTCCGAGGACCCCTCTGGAAGAGCCCAACCCAACAACCATACGCCCACAACCATCGTCCGTTCTCTCTCTCTCTCTCTCTCTCTCTCTCTCTCTCTCGTCTCTATCTTTCTCTTTTTATTCACATACATATATAATGTATCCCTCTCTCTTTCTCGCCCCGTTATATTCTGTGCTCGTAAGGCTCTCTTCGCGTTCCTCTCCGCTGGTCAGCCGGCTGGATCCGCGATGACCGCCGTTCTACATGTTTCTATCTCTACATATAAATATATACATGCATACATCTATATATTTATAAACGTGTATGAAACACACAAACACATTTTCCTCCACACTTCGGTGCACACTATCTTTTCCTACATCCAGCTAGAAATGCTCGCGGATTATGCTTTCTGGCGCGTTGCATGGCCTTCGCGGATTAATTCTTTTTCAATTCGAATAGAAAAGAAATAAAGTAAAAAATACTTATCGCTGATATATTATAGGTTGGGAATAACGATTTACAGGGATGTGTAAAATGGAGGGAATTCGAACAGTCTTTTCGGCAATCTTACGAGTATGATCCTTGAAATCTCTTACTTTGTAAGCGTATAAATATAGCATATTACGTACCGATTATTTTTATTACCGAATATTTATTGATTTTGACATGGGCACTGTAAAGTTTCAAGGGGAAGAGGATGAAGGCGCGTGGGCGAGAATTCTCTCAACAGGGTTGATGCGTTCCAAAGAAAACTGGATCGAGAATGAGAGTACGAGAGAATGAGATGTTTTTCTCTTTCGATGAGGCCTCGCATCTCCTGGACAAGTTTGAAACCTGATTCGTGAACGGCCGTGGTAAAAGCCACTATCTTCATCCGAACTGAGCAGATATCGCTTCCTCGCAAATGAGTCGTTTGGAATGTTGTACATATCGCGATGTATAAACACACCACCACGTGGATGTTTCGTTCTCTTCTGGTTAGGACAAGTAAAATATTAAACGGGCTAATTACGCTTGCATTTTTCGCGTTGATTAAACAACAAGAAAAATATTTTTTTTTAAAAGTATGTTCGTATATGTAAAGACGCGGACTGCCGTGGCATTAATGTATTAATTCCCATGACTCTCTTTTCCTCCCCTCTCTTTTTCCCTTTCGATCTCTTACAGAATATCTTAATTATCATATCGATTCACGACTCTGTCGCGTTTATATGGAGAAGTAGCATGCGCTAACTATGTCGTTAGCTACGGAACGAAAGGGCTCAAGGAATTGCAATTTCACGAGTTTAATCAATATAACTAAGGCCTTCTGTTCCTTGGCAGATATAAACGTACATTTATATACATACACGCTCATGCTAGGGCGCCATGGGCATGACAGACCGCGTACAAGAGTCCAGCGTCTCTCCCTCGAAGTTTCGAGGACGAGATGATATCCGGTGAGTTCGACGACGCCCGGGTAAAGTGGTAAAACTTGATTTTACGATTCAGCATAAATTAGCGAGCTATTCTCTCTCTCTCTATCTTTCTCCTCTCTCAAAGCGTCTCTCTTTTGTATGTTAAAAGATTCGCTCAACTGAGAATAAACGCGACCAACGTCACATCAGCTAGAAACGTATGTGTATAAATAATATTTGAGAATTATTATAAGCTTCGAGATCTGTGTAAACTAGCGAGACGAGTATTGCCAGTAATGCTGGTTAGTAATACACAGAGGGGGTTATTAATAATTTAACTCATGGAATTCACCGCCATTCGAGTTAGGTACACATACAGGAACTTGCGGGCGTCCGCCGATAACTCAATTCATGATTTACGCGGACAACGTCTAATTAAGTGTCGGGGGTAATAGAATTATGTGAAATAAAGAATATATTATGTATTATATAGATGTGTCTCGCTGTATACAGATATTTATTCGTATGTATTAAATGTTGTGTACCTATTACAGACGGATGTATTCTCACGCGATTTTAGCCATATACTACTATTATTATGTATTAGTTATATAGTTGAATCGCGCGGCGTCAGGTCGGAGAGAAAGTGGACGATATATATACATAACATGAAAGCACGAGGCGGGAAATATTCATCATTCTACCGCTCGTCCGACAACCATTACTTTAATCTTACCTGAATATCACGAAAGGTCGGAGGATCAAACGAATGATTAATTCTTCACGAAATACTCCGCAATATAAGTATGTTTGTGTATATAAACGTTTGTATATGTATATCGTATCTTCTTCTCGTGATGATTATTTTCGAACGGATATTTCTGGGACCAATGTGCTCCACTCCGAATCATCTTTGTAATTACGTTACTCTTCGACTCTTATTACATCGCCGAATAGTTTAACCTGATATCAGATTAATTTGCCTTCTTATTTCACCACTTTACTCCTTTTCTCTATTATCCTCAGTCGTAAACATTCTAATAGATTTCTTTTAAATGTCAACGGGAAAAGTGCCTGAAACAATTTCGTCATAGTATTTTTATTCGCTTATTCGTAATTTATTGTTTCTTATATCCATCTTTGTTCACTTTATCGATCGATATTACACATATAATCATTAAATAACAAAAAACTAAGAGACACCTCTGTTCAACATCCTCGCAGATTCAGACCTCTACTTCTTTCGTAGAATTCCCCATCCTCTCACATAAAAAAAAGCGTAATACAGTTCACACGCAGAGTAAAAGTCGAGTGGAGAGTGAATGAAGCTTTTTTCTTTGCATCTCGGTTGAGCTCGTAAAGAGGGTATTAATAATTCTATTCAGGGGTGAATTCAAGGGCCCGATATCTTAATATTCCCGAGTGCGCCCGGGTCACGTTACAATAACATCTTCCTTTGTGCAAATATTCATATATATATGTATGTGTGCATACAACATCTACTCGTGGAAAGAAGACATTGGGATTGGGTTGTGTTTATATTCCCAGATTGCTACGGTCGGTGAGTAACAGAGTAAGCAATTCTCTCGTTGTGTTCTCGCTGCAGAGAGATGTTTCTTAGAGAGATAATAATGCAATAAAAAGTGGTAAAAAAATGGACGTGGCAGTATCAGAGATGTGGCGAGAAAGAAAGGCGAGGAAAGAAGAAAAGGCAAAGAGAGAGGAGAGAGAGAGAGAGAGAGAGAGAGAGAGAAAGGTTTAGGTCGAAAAGTGCGATCTGTTCGAGGTGGTTCGAGACCGGACGTACCTGACAACGACTAATGGTCAATGCTGCACCCTCGGGAATATGAGATAAACGTTCTTTCTCTCTTTTTCTCCCTCTCTCGCTCTCTCCCTCTTTCTCTTCCTCTTTCCAAGATAAATACGCTTATTTCATTTCCTCGTTCACAAATGGTGCTCTCATTGCTGACGGGCTACCTGTGTCTTATCGCCCAACATCCTGTTCTCTTCATCCTTTCACCATTTTTTTAAATTTTAATCAACGATAAAAGAGAGCTGTCCGAAGAAACACGAAATTTAGGCAGCCGTATACGAGTGCAGATAATTCTTTGATTGGTAATTTAAGTAGGTGTAAAAATAAATGAGCTTACTTTCTCATTGATGAGTAGATGCTTGTCAGAAAATATACCTCAGAAGATATTTGAAGAACATTTTTTTTTGCCCTCTTTTTGGGAGTTTTCCATTGGCGGACAAAAACGCTGCATTTTTTTTTTTTATTACTTCGAGGATCTCTGTCTGCGCCGAAGTAGAATGAGATGAATAATAATCGTAGAAATATAGTAACAAGGATGATCGAAGGCACTAATGCGAAGATCTTCGTGAACACGGAGATTCCTGGTGTATTATAAATTATAAACAAGCTTTGGCGTTCAGAGAGCATCTCCAATTGATCCGAATGCACTTCCAGGATATATATATATATACATATATATATATATGTGCATGTATATTATACATATACAATCTATATGTATAATAGGGATGAGATACACGCCCGCATATACTATACACACCATCTTTTCCGTGTCGGTCGTTAACAGAACCGGGTTTTGCAATGAGCCGAGTCGAACGAGCTCGATATGTGGCTACCTATACGCGTGCCCATCTTTATATATATATATATATATATATATATATATATATATATATATATATATATATATTAAACCTCTCTGTTGGATATATCGCGGAGCTGTTGCACCGATCCTTATTCACGATCGATCTCCTTCCCGCCCAACACACACACGCGCTCTCGATACTAAAAACCTTCACGAGTCATCTTCGCCTGCCTATATTCCTATTTGCAATTTTCCAGGATCTATTCATTCCTTCTCTTGTAGCATCTTGAGATTTTTTCGTCTACAGTAGCAAGTAGATTATTGTTCATCTTGAGAAGAAAAAAAATAAAATTCGTTTTACGTTGCAAAAATATCAGGTAAAATACCTTTTGATGTACCGTCATTAAAACGTAAAGAAGAAAAATGCGTGGAGGGATGAGAAAACAAAAAGATGATTAAAAAGAAAAAAAAACGCTGAGAGAAAAGTAGATGCATCTCTCGGGGCTGATAAATCATCGATGAAAGGAGAACGAGAAATGAAGTCTTGAATGGAAAATCTGTAAGTCGTCTTATTTCTGTAAAATCCTGAGTTCTCTGCATTTATATGTATAAAGACGTATATAAATATATATACATGTATATAATAATGTGCATCATACGGAAGTCAATGGCGATATGAATCATTGGCTGAAGCCCTTGAATATCTGTAGTGCATCTGTACACATCGGAAAGACAGAGGTTGCTAAATCTCCTGGTTGTTGGTGATGTTGCATTTGCGTACTACACCGTGTAACCAGCGTTTTCCACCTTTCTCACTCTGACGGATATATTTATTATATTCCCATCTCTTATGCCGTATATGATTTTGCCTCCTCATTCTCGAAGCTTTATAATGTCTAAACGTATCCCCGTGCGCATGGCAGCGTCACGACGCGTATTATTAATGTCTTTATTCACGATATCTTCTCTCGAATGAGCATTATCTGCCAGTTTGAACATCGCGGCTGAGTCACGGTATTGCGATTTCGATACAATCAAATATATATATTTATTTACAAACATGTGTTATATACGTGTGTACCAACCATGATTTTTCGCCGCATCTTTTCAACGGACTCGATGATTCCGCCCGGGCGGATGCATCTTCTGTTTCGAAGTTGCATCCCCAGTATAGATATACGTAAATCCTGTGATCAAAGGTCAAATTGTAATAGCTCTAAAAAAAGGTTTTTCAATAGAGGTTTTCAAAGATTAAAACATCAGGCCTGTATCGCACTGAGAAAAAAATTTGTTCGTCAAACAAAAACCCATTTAATTGGACGAGAAAATGGTGGATTCAACGATTTTTTTTTGTTGGATAAAGTCAATCGTTTGCCATTCCAAAGAAAAATAGTTGAATCCACCATTTTCTCGTCCAACTAAATGAGATTTTGTTCGATGAACAAATTTTTTTTCTCAGTGCGTAAATATTAAAAGCTTACCGAAATTGACATTGATGTTTTTTTCATTAGCGATTACGTTGTTTTGATTTAACCAAACAAGATTTTTTTGAAAACGAGTATACTGACACGTGAATCAAAAAATACAAGATATTAGACCGATAGCGATGGGCATGCAGTTGGTATAGAGCTTCGACGATCTGCCATCAGGTCAAGTGGATTCGCGCGAAGCCAGTACTTCAATGAGGAAGAAATCGCTGAAGGGGTGACGGAATTTTTAAATTTCTAATCGTGTAAACCAATTAAAAACTCAGTAAAAGTATAGCCAATTCTTTTCACCCAAATTGCGTCAATGCGATGCAGTAATGCATCAGAAAAGCGTGGCTATGGTCTACACTCTGGGGGGGCTCACAGGAACATGAAATTTAGTCAATTGGGGACAAATTGGTGATAAAAGTGATGGGATGAACTCGTAAAAACCTGAAAAGGCTACTGGCGAGAACAATAAAAATAAATCAATACGAAATATTAGAGTTATCATTACGTGACCTGTGACCTCAGATTTATTCACATAAAATTCGTAAAACTTCTTTGCAATATATTTAATACCGCAGTTCATCTTCACGATTCGATACGCTTTCACCTCGTCGTTATTAATATGTATAATTCGAAGTCTTTGAATTGTAACTCATTGTCGTAACTAATTCGTTGTACAGCTGGATCGAATATGGAAGAAATTAATGGCTTTGCAGCATTTATTATTTTACGACTCGAAAAAAAGGCATGTTAAAATGCAATAAGTAACAAATATTGGGACTTTACTTTCTGCTCTACAAATTTTATCGAAACGGTTACAAAATAAATCAGATTTATAATTGTCTATAAGATAAAATAATTACAAAGTCACTGACAACTGATAAGATTTTTAATAATTTCATTCTTATTGCCATAGAACCCCTGATATAGATCGAAAATGTTTTTTACTTGCACGAATCCCATTCAGGAGGAAATTTGAACAAAATCTGGCAACCGAGAGAATTCTCGTACGTGGCATTTTTTCGATATCGTAATATCCCGTGACACAGACACTTTTGCATGTATATATTCTTGTTATCACGTTGCAGGAATCGTGTATTATACATCACTCTGTGTTACCCGGGCTCTTGTAGTCTCTGTTGTATGCACGTTTTATATGGCGTAACTCCCGCGATCTCGAATACAGCGCGGAAAGTGCAGAAGGCACGTCCGCGAAGCAATCAATGAGCGATTATCGTAATTACGCTTACGATTAACGCCACGACTAAAAAAAGATTCAAAGCTGTTCACGAGTTTGCCCGTTGGAACGATGGCCTCCAGGGGATAGCAGCTATTATAAAACATACGATTTTGGTATATCCAACTTGATTTTCACGCCCGGCGTGAGCTTAGAATCCGGCATCGACCTCACTCGTCTCTGATCATCATCTTCCCGCGCTCTTCTATCCTCTCTCCCTCCCCCCTCTCCCTCTCTTTCTCTTTCTCTTTCTCTCTCTGTACGGCTGCACTTTCTAATATCTCGTCGCGATCTTTGAACGTATATATACATGATACATACAGGTTAGATACGGTTAGAACACTGTACGGAAAAGCAGTGGTGCTCAGAAAACTGTATCACTAAAAAGTTCTACTTCAATTATATAATTCAAAAATTTTCAAATACTACAATCAGAAAAAGAAAATTACTTGGAAGAAAATGACTAAGATCGTTGACTTTCAATGTATTCAAGTATTTTTAATTATAGGTTGCTTCTAAATCAATTCAAAAAAGTCTAATTTTCAATTCTTATACATATTGAACTAGATTTTTTTATCCTGATAAAATATTATAATGAAAAGGAAACGGTAACAGTAAAATCATCCTGAAAAACATAAATATGTTTATATTTTCGGAATGTAAAACTGTTGTTCTCGTATTCGTGGGACAGATTAATTCGATATCGACATTGTTTAAGTCTCCAATCTCGACATTGGAAATTATGAAGGACTCAAATTCTGTTTTACCGAAGACCTGAATGAGAAATAAAAGATGATAACAAAAAACTCAACTTTCTTTCGTTCTAAAAACGTTAAATTTGATCTCCATTCCGGACTTACATGTATTTTATAAGAAAATTCAGTTGTAAGTGAAAGAACTTGTTAAATTTGACAATTAATTGAGAACCTCTCGCGTCACGCCATCAGCTTAACCGAGAGAGTTTCATGTGGCGTATACAAGGAGGTGAGGTCAAAGCTCATCGTGGTCCGTTCCTTTTCTTCGCGATCAATATATACGTATGTATCTTACGTCTCTTTTCTCTATTTTTTTTATACCTCTATAGTTTTATGGTTGCCCCTGCTTTCTCGCTATAGCTGGATCATCGAACCGCAGACGCGCGAGTCTGTTGCGTCACGAGCTCAAATTAAATATACACATGGGGCAATTGGTTTGAAATTGATCAGTTATAAATATGAATTTCGTTCTTTCTACTTCTAACCTTTCATAACTTTTCTAAAATGCGTTTCCATAAAAAAAAAAATCCCTCTCATAAAAGTGGAATTTTATTTGAGGAACTATAAGATGTTTTCACTAGAAAAATAAAAGAGAAAACATCACCTGCTGATGCCACGCGATAGGATTTATGATTCGCGAGAAATGGGCTTTGCTAATTGATCGCGATAGAATCCGATACGTACAAATCTGGCACGGAACTAAAAAAGAAAATTAAATATGAAAGAGAAAAAAGTAGGCAAGGATGAAGGCTGATCTACTTAAGATAAAGTGCTTCATACGTGCTTGTAAATTTGTGGACGGTTTTGCCGTATGTTACCTTTACACTATGGGGGAGCAAGAACTCTATGGGGTTTTCTCGACGTGTGTAGACGAGCGAGCGAAAAAGAAACGATAAATGAGCGAGAACAAGGATCGAATACAAAGCGGGAGTAAGAGAGAGAGAGAGAGAATGCGTGTTTGTCAGAGAAGAGAGAGAGAGAGAGAGAGAGAGAGAGAGAGAGAGAGAGAGAGAGGAAGAGAGAAAGAAAGATCTCGAAGCGATTCTGGTTTTCGCGATCGTTTTAACGGAGAACAAACGTGCCGCTGGTACGTTAAGGTGAACACGCGAGAGATAGGTACACGTACCTATCCACGTCCATGGATGTTGGAACGAAGATCCAAGGCTTCCAAGGAAGCCGATCGAACGTTATAGAGAGAGCGCGATCAAAGAGCAAAGAGCGACGGAGAAAAAGAAAGCGAGAGAGAGAGAGAGAGAGAGAGAGAGAGAGAGAGGGGAGGGGGGGGAGAGAGAGCGAGAGGAACAACAAGCGAATCGAGCGCTCTGTACTCTTGCGATTTGTCACGTTACAATTAATTGCAATCACCGGTGGATTAACGACTTGTAGTTCACCAAGTGCTGCTGCTAGCGCTCGAGGGATTTCCTTCTTTCTCCCGCACTCTGTTTCTATTGATCTCGTATATATTCTCTACTTTTATTGGGCCACGCTATTTTCCTGGTTGTATGCGCTCTGTTGCACATGTGAATCCGCCTTGTTAACAATGCGGAGTCCATGTATGAACGGCAGCCTCAAAATCGGTTTGTAAGTCACGAAATAATGGGAACGTCTCTCTTATTAAATCAGCAGGATCCTGATTAAATCAGGAGTTGCAAAAAAATAAACGTATAGCTTCGTTTGTGAGTAAACTTGACGCGTGACAAGAAACCAAGGTGTGCCAGAATACAATTAAACCAATGGTGATACGTCAATCGATCAGGGAACACGAAAGTACGAGAGATTAAACTCTTTCGTACGTGGAGAGAGTATGAAATGTGAAGAGGGACGATTCTCAGATCGGATGAACTCGATTTTTTTTTGTAAGAACTTCTTTTCGTACGCACTTCGTCCTTTATGATAATTAATTGCTCGGGATTTCGCAAATATTTTTTCAAACGTTTTTGATGAAGGAAGTGTGGACCATTTTGGTATGTCTGACTATTGAGTCTGTAACTACTGAGAATTAAATGGTTTCTGATACACGCTTCTGACATTGCTCAACCAAACCTTCTGGATTACAATAATATTCGCTTAATACGTACAACACGTGACGTCAATACAATTTTCAGAGAGCGGCCAGATGTATGACGTTGTTTAATACGAGCAATCCTGTCGATCCGATAAAAAGGGCGCTCAAAAGCTCTATTAACGCGCCCCAGCTCAAGAGAGAGGGAGAGAGAGAGAGAGAGAAAGAAGAAGAAGAAGAAAAGGTTGTATGGTTGTAAATAACTCAACGGTGCTGCCGCCTCGTGGAATTCTCATTAGCATCGTAACGCAGACGTAAGTTATTGCTTCTAATGATAGAGGTGCTCCTGAATGTTGTACCGAGTTTGTTGCATATGTGCGTTTGGAGGGATAAGCGAAAAAAAGAAAAGGAAACAAAGGCGAAGAACCTAGAGCTGTGATCCGCGTACAGAGACACGAGCAGCGTTGTTTTTTGGTGAAAAAAAATATAGGCTCTCAGCGTTATTTATACATATTTTTTTGCTTCCGTACATACGAATGCCGACGTGGGGAACAATAAATGTATCTGTAGAAATAACACTGAGAATTGTACAATTTCGTCACGGGATATGTATGTATATTCGCCACTTTTCTCACCGGTGGCCTAGGGCATTCGCGGGATCTCCGAGTCATTTCGGCGAGGCAAGAGCAATTTTGCATGAGAGAACGCGTAACGAGAACAATCATTTTTATAGGTCTTAGGAAACTCGACGCGCATGTTTTTTTTATTTTATTTTATTTCTTTTTTGTCCTAACTTCGAGCAACATCTGCGCAAGGTCTTGGGCAGCTGACCTCCGCTTGAACGGATTCAAAGTTATTTCAAATAAAATTATTGCACTCTATTATTACTCGGCAGTTAACCGACAGATTCTTTGTAGTTGAACAACGTACGAAGTATAAATACTCCGATACAATAAAAGCGAGCTCATTTCTTTTTTCTTCTCCCACTCTTTTCTATACGCGTCATTTTTCCCGATGTTCCGTAACGAACTATCTTTGTAAGAAATGAGCTAGGGCTGTAAATGCAGGAGCACGATCTAACGGAGTGATTTGAAGGTGGCTTGTAGTCGGTATAATTACGTTGTAAGCGCGTTTTTTGCGCAAAATAATATGAATGTATAATAATTTGTTGAAAAACAAAAATGACGCTCGTTCTCGTGCTCCAATATAGGGGAGGGCCGGGCAAAGTGGAACACCCGGGCAAAGCGGAACACCCCCCTGAAAAAAGTGAAATTTCTTTTTTCAGTGGAAAACTGAAGAATTCGATCATTTGACTCGGGACATGCGTTGAAAAAGTAATATTCACTGAAACGACTGATATTTCTAACATAAAAATGAAAATATATTTATTAATAAAAAAATAAATATTCAACGAAAATTTGTTTGAACAAACATTTCTTTTGCTGCAAAATGGAGATGTGAATGTCTGACGAGCATAAGAAAACTACTAACAATGCTGTAAACATGTTTGAATATTATTAATTGTTCATTAGACTGATGCAAAATGTTTTTTTTTTATCTTCTTGCTCCTACTCGTGTCTTCTTTGGATATTGATGAAAAAAATCTCTGATAAAAAATGAGCTCAATTGCTCAATATTTAGAGGCGACTCTTTCGACTTTTATTGATGTTTTAATTGTTTAGAAATATTTTTTATTTAAAAACACCATTTTTTTAACTTCTTTGCTTCCTCTCATGTTTTCTTTCGATATCGATGAAAGAAAAATTCTGTTGAAAAATAATTATAAATAATTTTCGTGCGACCTAACCTGTTTTCTACCAGTATTGCTGAAATAACAGTCCCGTTAACAAATGAGCTTAATTCTTAAGATTTTGGAGATGCCCATTATGACTTTTATTTATTTATTTATTTACTCATAATAATTTCATTTGAGGGTACCCTCCCATCAAATTTTTTGAAGTAATCGATTTTTTTCTTCGATATTCTCCCTGTCATTAGTCTCGCTATAGCTCTGTCCCAAATAATTAATTTTTGTTCATCAATTTTTTTTATAAACAAACGAACGTAAAAAGTCCGGGATTTTCGCAACTCTATTTTTAAACCATTGTTAAAAATTGTGGAAATTTTTTTTCGTTTATGCTTCTTTTTGCGATAACCATCCTCAAATGGTTCAACTTTTTTCTTGGTACTTTTACGTCAGATTTGTCGAGTCGTCGTCTCTCGAGTTACGTATTTTTTTTTTTTTGGCGTTGTAAAGATGATGACGGAATATGTCGTGTATTTTTTTTATGACAAAAATTCAAAAAAATGTTGTGTTTTTCAATAGATTTTGTGGGAGGATGCCCATAAAATAGTTTCAAAAATGGCATCAAATAATCATATTACAGTCGATACAGACACCTGTGAAAATTGACGAATTAAGATAATTTTTTTCGCCAGAATTTTTATACGATCAATCTCTAAAGGAAAACCTTTTTGCCCGAAAATAAAAAATCTAAAAATCGTGCGATTGAAAAAATAAAAATAAAAGTTGGGTGAGACACCTCTGAAAATAGAGCAATTGAGCTTATTTTTTAACAGAACTTGTTTTTCATCAATATCTAAAAAAAACATGTACGAAAGGGAGCAAGAAAGTTAAAATAAAACATAAAAAAAAATTAAAACATCAATAAAAGTCAAGAGAGTCACCTCTAAATATTGAGCCGTATTGAGCTCATTTTTAAACAGATTTTTTTTCCTTTCATATCCAAAGAAAACACGAGCACGAGCAAGAAAATAAAAAAAATAAAACATTTTGCATCAGTCTAATGAACAATTAATAATTTTCAAACATGTTTACAGCACCGTTAGTAATGTTCTTATACTAGTGAAATATTCACATCTCCGTTTTGCAGCAAAATAAATTTTTGATCATACAAATTTTCGTTGAATATTCATTTTTTTATTAATAAATATATTTTAATTTTTATGTTAGAAATATCAGTCGTTTCAGTGAATACTACTTTTTATTATCGAATGATCGAATTTTTCAGTTTTCCACTGAAAATAGAAATTTCACTTTTTTCGGGGGGGTGTTCCGCTTTGCCCGGGTGTTCCTCTTTGCCCGGCCTTCCCCTAATCGGAAAGATACGCTTGTAACGCACATTGCCTACATTTTCGTTATCTAGGCTTGCGACCGGGTCAACATATTACACGTGTGACATTGCTAAAAATTTTATCTATTCAACAGCTGTACATGATAAATAAAACACAACACTTTGTACGTAAATTTTTCTTGTATTTTAAAATAATGCCAATTTAAATGAATGCCAAGGAGTCTTTTCTGCAGATATGTATCAGCTATTCCTATTTTGATCCGAAATGGTTCATGTTTGAAACAAATTATCACGCCAATAAAGAAAGCAATTAGGTATCGCTTTTATAAAATTGCAGTGTAAAATTCGGGCGATTTGTAAGCTATTTACTTTTGCCCTTAACGACATTTCAATACTCGAAGTAAAATACTGATAAAGTTTTTCTTATACGAACAAAAATATATGTTAAAAGTTTGTCAAGATTAATTCGCGTATAGAGACGAAAGGGGGCGTCGTCGTCGCGGAAGCTCGAAACTGTTTTCACCGCGATGTTCTCGAACTAGTTTCGAACGATGAGAACGAACGGAATACCTTCGGCCACAAGGCCCTCCCCGAGAAATAATGAAAAGCCGGCAATAAATAATGCATCGGAAGCTACCGAGAGCTCAGGGAGGCATATAACTCATTCTGCACATCGAGCACAACGAAGAGTATCTCTCTCATATATATAAACACATATAAATGTGTGTGTACACTTCTTTCGCTTCTGCTTGCTTCTTATTTCGCTGGCGGCCGTTCCTCTGGCTCGATCTTTCCCCGAGCTCACTTCTCATATATACACACGCGAAGGGATGTTTCTATCTTGCTCTAAATGACTCTCACTCTCGCTCTCCTCTTCCCCCAAGCCGAGAGCAGCTCCCTTAACTCTTTCCAGCTGCCATAAATCCGAATGCTACTATCCGAGGCTCTAATTGCATTATAAATTGTGCATGCGCCGTGGCCTACGCGAACTCTCTCGTGGATCGAATGCGCATATACCTCTTTTCATTCTATATCTTTCTGTATATATAAGTATATATTTATATATATTTATATGTACCTATCGCCGACTGCAATCCACCAAGCTGCAACTGCAACTGCAATACAGGCGAGAACGCGAATCGAAGACGACGCCCTCTCCTCTCTTCGTGTATATTAGAGGTCGTCGCGATATTCTTTCTTTTTTTACACTTTTTTATTCTTCCCTCTCTCTCGCTTTTATCGTTCATATATATCGAACCGCGGGTGCACATAAGTATAAAATGGGAGAGTCTTTCGTGGCAACTCGAGAGCCCACTATTAATTTCATCACCCTATGTATATACCTTATTACGCGGCTGGCGTGATACCGGACGATAGATATTACCGGTATAAAAGCGCTCACGCGGTCGCGATATGATTATTTTGTATTAATTTCGATAACACACGTTTCGCATAAGCCGAGAATCCAGGAGAGCGAAACGAGACGCAATAAGTTTTGCTGCGTTTTATCGAACGATTAATCCTCGAGTTTGTCAATTCTCAGTAAAATTCTTCGTAATCAGGCAAATTTTATTTCCATTATTGTTCAAAGCACAATTATATATATGCGCGTCTGTGATCGAGTATGTGCGAGGCTTTAAATAACCGGTTAAGTAGTGCGGCAAATAACTGGTTCACGACGTTTATGAGAGTGGTGATCTTAATGGTGGTCATTTACAATTAATCTGGGTGTGTACATACAATATGAATTGGAATTTAAGCCGTTAATTTCTTGCAATTACCAATACGATATTTTACCAAACAAACAAACCATTTAACCCGTCAGCAGGCGCGCTATACGTACACCTTAAACATTGGGCCCGCGATGAGAGATTTTCTCACACGTATAGCTTCAAATGCTTAATTTGATAAATGGAAACTTGAAAACAATTTCGCTACAATGATTGTGGCTATTAAACATTTTTATTTTTAAAAAACCATAAATACAACGATAATTGACACTATATAAAAACCAAAAAATAACAATTAAAAAAATTCAAAAATTTTTTTAACTCTTCTATCAAAGAGAAGAATAAATATGGTGAAGATAGAACAAAATTCAAATGCTTGTGCCATTTAAAATTTTCGAGTAATCATCTTTTTAATACAAGTGTGAGAAAAAGTCTTATCAGCGCACCTGCTGACGGGTTAATTGACACAATAAAATCTATTTTCTTCTTTCGTCTTTAATAAAAATAATAAAACACGCACTGAAAAAAGGCATAGTTTTGAGAACGGAAGCGTAGTTGTGTCTCGGTGTCTGAATGGATCAGACACCGAGTGATTAACTAAACGTAATATGACTATTGACGCAACGATAATCGTCCAACCTCATCGCGTAGTTGGCAATACTTTAATTTTTTTTTAAGTGCGTGAATATTACTAGCGAACAAATGCACTCGAGATGAAGCGATTGAAAATAAAGAACATTGCTAAAATGCAAATCAACGCAATGAAAATAATATTTTACGGATCCGCTGCACAGTCGTTTACCACGTTATTATTATGCAAATATTTCTTTCTTTTTTCACTCACACGATGCAAACATTCATATGCACGTGAAGTAGTTTTCACCGAAGAAAAAGAAAGCGAAAAAATTCCCAAATACCGAGAATGAGATTTTTGCAAATTTGATATTCGTCGTTCGGGAGCGATTATTTATGGGATTATGTTTCACGAGGAGTTTTCATCGGTATGGTGTATAAGATACACATAGAAAAATATATGTGTATGGGTTGCTCATTAGCCCACGCCCTCGTTATTACGTTATCAACGTCCCTCGCGTTATTCCCGCTTATATAGTAATAATAATGGTGACTCCCTGCGGCCCTGTGGAATATATTTACGAGAGTAATCTCCCCCCCCCCTTCGACCCTCCTTCCCGCCCTCTTCAACCCCACTGATCTTCGTTGTGCTTTCTCTTGCTGTATGGTATAGCGAGCTGGGACGAACCCGGTTCTGCAACAATAATCCTTATCCTCGGCACATAATTGTGCCCTCGGAGGATTTATAGAGCGGTGAGGTCCAGCCCAGACTCACTCAGGACCACAAGAAGAGCCTTCGTCTTTCTCTATACAGCTTTGAACGAGCACATATATATATTTACGTTTATTCGTAGTTATGTGTGCATCTGAGTTAACTTCTACGTGTGTAGATCGTTCTTTCTTTCTTTCTCTCGCTTTATAAGTAGAGTTCAGCACACCACGCGTTTCTCCGATCCTATCTAACGATCTCCCATTGAGTAGGTTGACAGGAGCAGCGGAGCAGTCTCGAGAGACGGGCAGAAATACACACCCGTGCTTGTCTCTCGCGAGGATACCGTGCAT
This sequence comes from Rhimphoctona megacephalus, assembly GCA_963989365.1. Lineage (NCBI taxonomy): Eukaryota > Metazoa > Arthropoda > Insecta > Hymenoptera > Ichneumonidae > Rhimphoctona > Rhimphoctona megacephalus. Next base: position 15,254,722 of record OZ022417.1, read on the forward strand.
GGCCTCGATACGAGAGAGGTTTGTATATGTATGTGCTCAGTAAGAAACAACAGAAGCCATGAGATCATATGAGAATTCATTCAGTTCTCCTCCACTCATTCCCTCCCTTTTTTCTTTCTTTTTTTTCCATCTTCCTTCCTTCTGACGTCGTCTCTCTGGCATTATTATTATATATCGCTGCGACGAAATACAATGGCGACACCAACGAGTCGAAGGGAGAAATATGAACGAAGAAACAGAGAGAAAGTGAGACGCGATGACGATGACCGAGAGTCCCGGGGACTCTACCGCCTCAATTATCCTTCTCGTCATTTGGCACGCCTCGCCTCCGCTACCGTCAACTATTTCTCTCCACACATGTTATATATATAGAGAACATTGGACGTTCCAGACCAAACCACCGAAATTTATGAACAAGATGATTATCGTCGTAGTTTATTCAATTAATTCAGTACTTTATTGAATCGAATAATCAAGAGAATTAATTCTTATTTAATTAACACTCTGGCAGGTCCGGAGTTACAGAGAAAAAACTACAACGATTTACACGCCGAGCGGTGAAGTTACGTTCCGTTTTACGTTGGAAAAAAAATTTGTTCATCGAACTAAATCCATTTTGTTGGATGGAAAATAGCAGATATAACTTTTTTTTGTTGTTGAATGGCAAATGATGTTTGTTCAACTATGTCATGCAAATGTCTTATAGATGAATCAGCCAAATCACCGTACAGCCAAATGATTTCGTTCAAACATCTGGTACCAATTATTTGCTTACGCATACTTCTTAGTCGCTTTAACGAAATATTTGTTCAAATCTCAATTATCAAATTGACTAAACGACATTGTTAGGATAAAGAAATGAATTTTTTCGAAGGATATTTTGTTGCATTTACATGAATAATTTGTTTGGTTGCGTCGCAGTTTTGTTAGTTCCACCAATAACTTGCATAAATAGCCAGCATTTCTACACTATTTTGTCTTATTTGAAAAATATTTTGTTGCCCGTATCGAACTGAATATTTTGGTTGAAAGAAATAAAATTAAGTTCGGTCAACATTTTTTTTTTTCAGTGTACACTTAATTTTTGATGGATCTGTTGTGTTCGATTGCTTCCATTCGACGATTATTGAATTTTGATAATTATTTGATTTATTAATTGATAAAATCTCTGAATCATCCTATGTCTTGGCAAATCGTTGCGAAACGCCTCGTATGTTCATATATAAACGAATATTTGGCGTTTCGGAGTCATCGCACGCGAAACAAGAGTGATTAATATACGGTAATAGTATATAGTCGGGCTCACCATTGTAGAATCTGCTTTTGGATGAGCGTAGGTGTTCGATGATGGAGATGAGGGGTCTTCGTCCACCGCCGTTTCCACCCCCACAGCTCCCAGGGGAGTCACGCTCCGAGCCGTCCGCCAGGTTGTCACGATTCTTTAACATTCACGTATATACAAGTGTTGTAGTTATTATTACTATTATTCGTATACATACACGAGGCAAGTGGTAAGATAATAACAATGATATATGTAGTACGAGAAGTCGGTTCCAAAGAGTGCTAATATTCTGAAAGACGTGCGTGTTTGGGGCCAATATCTCCGATGAGGAAGAGCAGAATAAAATTCGCTGAAGGGCCGAAGGCATATTTTTTGTAACACTGATCAAAACTTCTTTTATAAAAAAAAAAAAAATTGCCATAAAATTTAACCAAAGTGGCTTAAACTTTTTTATGCGCGTGGTTATATTTATTTCATCTTAAAAGTGTCATGGTTAATGAATAATAATTGATGCTACAGAATGAACATTTTTATACGGTAAAATGATTGTCATAATAATAGTATGGAAGCTCGAAGCGTTGTCAACGAAGGAACGAGAGATCTGAAGACACTTTGAAACGCGTCACTCGTCGTAATAATTTATGAAAATATGCAAGGGTCGCGCGGTGAGAAGGAATGACGAAGAGATTATATTATAGTTTGTTGAGGAGAAAGAGGAGAGGATGGGAGTTTTGCAAACGGAAATGGGCAGCCACTTGTTCGTTAAGAGACAAAACGAGGGAGCAACGTTTCACAAGTGAAAGGGTTTCGTAATAAATAATTACTGAAGAGGTGCGAGTCGACACTCGGCGGTCTTCCATCTTTGTCGCCGTTGTCATCGATTTTTTTTCACGACTTCTACAGAAATGTTGCACCAAGATTTTTTTCCGAGTAGTAATTGATTTTTCTTCGCGTATATATATAAACGATAAACTCAACAGAAGAACGACGTGACCTGCCTGATGGGAGACTCGAGAGAAAATTGCTTGCAACAATCTGGCACTCTTGAGATCCGAGCTCGAAGCAGTCAACGAGCTCTCAAGTGGATCGCCTCTGTGCGCTTCAAGTTTTACGCTATCGAGCATGGCGGCACTCTGATTCACCTCTATTATAATACATTTCCGTACACATACGTGCGAGCATACAAAAGTATTCGTGTGTATACGAGGATCGAGAAAAATATTCCTCGATGAAGGAACAACGACGAGTCCTCTCGATCGTGCGTTTCGTGTTTGCCACACAGCCCCGAGCATATTTGTCGAGAGGTTTGCCAATAACGTAAAGAGCTTCTTGTACCGAGATATACGAGAGTACGTCACAAAAACGTATGCACGAAGAGCCGATCTGCTCTGGTGTAGTAATAACGTTCGAGAGTCTTGACCGGATAGTGTATCGAGAAATCGACCGTTACTTCCGGGATCTCATATTATTCTTCGTCTCTTAGTTATATTTTCGTGTTCAAAGCCGGAATTCCCCTCAATTCCAATCAAGATAGTTAAAAAACAACACAACGGATTACTGTTTTTAATGTTTATTTCATTCAATCGTATTTATCAATAACTCAATTTTATTCAATATTAAAAATCACAAAATTTAAAGAAAGATTCTCCTTCTTGATTTTCCGTACAATAGAATCTCCGTAAGGAAGCTGTTGCCTTGTTAATGGTTCGTTCATTGGCGAACGAGTTTACGAAAAATAAGGATATAATACTGACTACGTGCATGAAATCGGTCGGTGCTAAGTGCGAGAGACACGAGCGCTCCGCTATCTCATCAAGCAAGCCATTGTGAGAGTGATCTCCGTGAGAATCGAGATTTAATTAGGTGACCTGCGAGTACGCGAGAGAGGGGGGAGGGGATTATAGCACAGCTGGTCGACGAGAGGAGAAGGCTAATGTGGCTCTAATGTCGTCAGGATAGGCCTTTTATGTTTGCGCCTTAGCTGTGAGTCTGCGAATTTGCTTTTACAGTGCCCTTCTCGTTGCTCTTACAATCCACCATGCAGTTTGGCATTACCCAGTACACAAATGCTCTACTTAGTTTGTGCTTTACTGCCTCTAACGACATATCTACTATATATAAATATACAGATATATTTAACGAGAGAATCCAACGTGACGTGCCGATCGAATAAACTATGAGCAACATTTTCCTCGCGTCCTGATCTTCCTCTTCTGTTCTTTCTTTCTTTACTCTCGTTGAGCTTGCTCACTGCCGAACACCAGAGTTACGAGAGCCATTTTCATTAGAAATTCTTCATGCTGAATAAGTTAACTACTCTCTGACTCTCAATCTGAGTCTCTTACACACGCATCGACTCTTCGGTCCTACAGATTCTCACTGTGCGAAGAGAAAAAAGTCCCAGGCGTAATATTCACGCGGTTGGTTCTTCTCGATCTTTTGATGCACGTAAACGAATAAACAACCGGGCAATTTACTTTTACGCTATGCTTCAATTACAGCCTCTTGAATTATAAACACTAGAATATAACGGACTGCTGGAAGATCAGCGCGTAACTTTGCGAGAGAGAGAGAGAGAGAGAGAAAAACGTCGTATTTTTTCCGAAGAACGGCAACAGTCAGTAGTTATATTTATTGCTGGGAAACTTGAACTTGAAAGATTATTGGGATATTAAAAAATATTAAAGCAGGCAGGAATGAAAATGCGTGTTAAATATGTCTTGGCATTAAATATAGTGTACATGCAAGAAAGCGTAAACAGGTAGCTCTTCATAAAAGAGCTGATATGCGTAGGTCGGAATCACCGCGTGATGCCTCATGCTTGCGCCAATGAGGTTTACCGGTAATGAGATGATTGGTCACACCGAGTGGGTCTCGTGCATCTCCTCGACCAGACTCTATTTATCTCGCTTTTCTTCTCTCTCTCTCTCTCTCTCTCTCTCTCTCTCTCTCTCTCTCTCTCTTTCTCTCTCTCTCTCGATGCTTTACTTCTCGCCAGCTGTTGCTCCTTGCTTTTCGTTACCATACCATCTTAATACATATATAAGAATATAAGCAAGAGAGTTCGTGAACATTATACTTGAAGGTAGATTATGTACGTGTACGATATAAACTCTGGAGCCAACAAGATCGCGTGGCAACATAGAATCGCTGCTTTTGAGCTTTCATCGCGCCATATTTATAACATGTTTGAGAACATCGGAGAAATAATTCCGTATGATTTAATGAGTAACTACATTAATTTATTAAGAGATTAATAAATTCAATGCTGAACTCGACGGTACAACGAATCTTCAATAATAAAAAATTCATGATACATTTTCTACATTAAAATTTGCTATGAATGCCTGATTTTTTTTTTTTTCATTACATTACCGCGATTGAATAATTGAACCGAAATCTATCTCTTCCTTTAGAAAAATCGAGGTTCTCAATACAGAGAGTGGTTTAAAAATCAATCATTTGAAACTACCATGAATATTTCTGGTGAAAAGTATCACAGCAGCTGATCCAAAAACAAACTGCCAGAAAACGAAAACGAATTGAACAATGTTACATGAATAAAATGGTTTTATTGACCGAAAGGTTAATAACCAATACAGTTTTTAAATAATATAAAACCACGGAAGAGATGGAAGATGGGGAGTAGAAGGAGGAGTCGCGATAATCGTTGACGTAAAGAAGAAGCGTGTGTTCGCGATACGAGGGCCCGGAATATCCCTCACATCATAACACACGTACGGACAGACACACGAGCTGAAGAAACGCGCTCTTGCAAGTCGATTATGAAATCATAAACTAGTAGGTGGTCCCGGTCGATTAGTGTGTATACGGCAAACTCTCATGCCTCTCCATCGAGAATACTGTCTTAAATATACATATACATTAATACAGGATATATAGATATACAGTATTTATAATATGCTCACATCGAGTCTACAAGCGGGTGTGCGAATGAGCGGGAGAGAGCAGTCTTTAAGCAAGGTATTTGCGCCGTGTTGCACCGGCTTCTGTGGCTGCTGATGCTGATGCTCTTGGCTTCTTCAGTGGCGGCGACTCGGGTGAGCAAGGGTCGAGTTCTCGGGTGAATCTTTCGAGATATCAGTCCACTATATGTATACAAACATATATATACGAAAAAAAACGTAATATATATGAAAATACATAGATATACGAATGTTATAAACCTGAGGTTCGGGGCGCGATGCTTCGGGGCCCTAGCGATAAAGGGCCCCGAACTTATTAAAGGAATTCCATGCTCGAACGAACGATCCTCGGGCTGCGATTAAAGTGCGTCTCGAATCTTTGCCTCTCTCTCTCTCTCTCTCTCTCTCTCTCTCTCTCTCTCTCTCGCTCATTCCGATCGTCCCTCGTCGTCTTGGTATTCGTATATATTGGCCCCTTACGTGAGCTCTCCAATGCCGGTGCATATAACCCCCTGGCGGGGTGCAACTTAAGTGCTCGGGTGTGTACCGAGGTATAGATCGAAAGAAAAATTGCCTTTCCCTCTTTTTCTATACATATATTTATATCGATATGCAGCTTCGAGCATTCTCTATAGTCTTTCCTACGCGATCTGCTTATATACGCTGTATTTATATGTGAATGTTTGGTCGTGTATATGTATGCGTGTAGTTTAGCGAGTAAAGCTCGTGGAACATGACTATAATATATATTTCTATATGTATAATACGCGAGCTCGTGTCAAGAGGTGAAGGCTCACTGCGGCCTTGAGGAGAGCATCGTGAACACATCTCTCCATCTCTCTTTCATTCCTCTTTCGGAACACATACGTATACACACCCGCGCATACGTACGAAGACACACGTACACAGCTGAGAATGCGAGCATTATTCCCGAAGAGAACGTCCAGGCTCTCTCGCTGTAAACGATCACCCGATGGTGCATAAGTACCGTTTTTCCTATCCGTTCCTCTCTCTCTCTCGCTCTCTCTTTCTCAAATACAGCACACCGTATCATAGATATTTATTCATAGCTCTCGAAAGTCCGTTCTAATAGCTCGAACTACGCTCCAATAACTTGAACCGTATAAATCATTCGGTTATTTGTATTTTTTTTCTTTCAAGATGCGACACGTTGTGAAGAGGTCTTTCGTGAACGAGAAGACTGACTCTCGTTCCAGTATTCGTGGGTAATTAATTGAATACTTTGATTCCGTTTTACAGTGAGAACTATTAATTTCTTCCAATATATTTTCAATTTTCATGTTCTTATGTAAGCATTTTGGTATAAATCGAACATGAGACAAAATTTTAGACAGAAAATGCACGCTGAAAAAAGAATTTGTTCATCGAAGTAAATCCATTTTGTTGGAAGAAAAATTGGCGGATCCAACAATTTTTTTTTCTTGAATGGCAAATGATTTGGTTTGTATTTAACTAAATCATGAAAATTTCTTGTAGATGAATCAACTAAATAACCGGAGCTAAACGATTTTGTTCGAACAACTGGTACCATTTATTTGCTTACGCATACTTTTTAGTTGCTTTGATAAAATATTTGTTTGAATGTCAATTATCAAATTTACTAAACGCGGTAATCATTAGGATAAATAAATGAATTAGTTTATTTGGATAATATTTTGTTGTATTAACATTAATTTGTTTGGCTGCGCTAAAGTTTTGTTAGTTCGGCCAATAACTTGTTTCTTCACAAATTATTTCGTCTTATCTCAAAAATATTTTGTTGCCCGTATCGAACTACACATTTTGGTTGAGAGAAACGGAATTTGTTTGGGTCAACATAATTTTTTTCTCAATTCATTGATGGAATGAAGATTTTCTCGACGGGGCGCAAATCTTTTAGTGTATACTACTTGTTTTCATTTATTCGTCAACGAATTAATTTTATTGCCGATCGCTAATGACTCTATTGTGAATTGAAATTTTTTTTTTGTAAATTTCTGTCGCGATGAAAGCACATTTCGAATTTAAACAGAGATGAATTTATGAGAATGACCGAGACAACGCGTGAATCCACCGTCATTATCACCCCATTTTCTCGCTGCTAATTGTCTCGTTACACGGGAATAATCGAGGCGATTGCCGCGTCCGATACTTCCACGGTAATGTGTGTTCGGCTCGAGGTTTTTCCTATACGCGAGAGAGAACGTGGAAGGAAATAAACTCGCCGGAACAACTTTTTGCGAAGGAACGTGGCGGGTCGCTGTACCATTCTATATATGCGCCTATAATGCGACCCTATAGATATACATTGCCGATCGTTAATACGGCTGACGGCATCATAGTTTATGGATGTTGGTGCGGTTGACTCGCCCCATAAGCCCCCGTTGTCATCATCGTATTTTCTGTTGTGTCTTCGTTAACGTTTTAGTGCGAACGCGATCAGAATCTAACGGTTGAACTTATAAAGTTCAAACTTAAATAGTAGTGTACAGGGTAAATTAAAGCTCTGTTTTATTATTTGTTCTCTTCATCAATCGTAATCAATAGAAATATTTGTCCAGGAGAAGTACAGAGTTCTCCAGCAAGACGTAGGTTCGATTGCTTATTGCTTGTAATAAAGTTTTGCTCTATACGAATGTCTAATTAGCCTGAGTGATGCCGTTTGTAATTACAGCCACCATTTCGAGGGTGCGTGTGCAAACTTCTTTCCCTTTTTTTTTCTCTGGTCCGATTAATTTCCGACCCATCGGCAGTCTCTTTGAATAAAGTATCAGCGACGAGAAAGGGATAATTGTCTCGACAATGCTTATCGGATATATTTTCTCCAGATTACGCATAAAATTGTTCATTTTGACTCTTCCACAGACCAAAACTATGATTACAAGTACGACTACTACATCGCTAGCTTTAAATGCATTGCGAAGAGATAATGATTGAGTTCATACTCATCAGTGGAATAAAAATTTATCCACACTGAGAGAAAAGTCAATCGTACCTACAACAAACACGTATGATTGGACGTCGTATGGTAAAATTTACTAAAGAAAATTGTCAGGGAAATTATATTATAGTTAATTGAATTATAATTTTAGTGTTTGTTCAAACATAAGATCTCAATGATGTGTGTAACCGTGTGTTATTTAAGGGGCCAGTTCACTTTGAAAATTTCAAAAAATCGATTTTTTCTTACTGTTTTCGAAAGTACATATATTCAGAAATATTGTGTCAAAATTTTATGAAAATCCGAGCTCTCTAAGTTTTTTTTTTTACCTGAACGTCAGGACCTCATTTCGTCTACCTGAGCGTATAGCGCGCTCAAACGCGTTTTTCTCGAAACAACGTTTTCAAAATCTAGCTCCATCGTATCTCTAAAACTAATAAACCGATTTTCTTGAAATTTGAACCACATATTGTAAACATGATTCGGAACAAAATGACCCTCGATGGTTTAAAAATTTTGATTTTTACTCTTTTTTTTGTGAAAAACTGCGAAAAAACGCGTTTTTTTACCTTTTTCGTTTTTCATCTGCCATTTTTTATATTTTCATAAAACTTTATATCCGAGGATCATTTTGTAGCTGGTGTCATACTGAATCTAATGGACTTTAATTTTTTTGTTTCAGACAAGCCGTTGCCGAGTTGTGATGGAGCTACCTTGCTCACCTATTTTTGAGGCGTTACGTTAAACTATAGTTTTTGTACTTAAAAATGAATAAAAATGAATTAAAATTTTTTTTTAAATGTATTTCAAGACTTTATTTATCAAGCCCAACAACTTTTATATTCATATCTTTTATAAAATTCTCAAAAAAAAATCGCGAAAATAGCCTTTTTTCGTGGCTCCAAAGTGGACTGGCCCCTTAAAAAGTGCTATGGGCCATAGTAAAACCCCTAACAATGAGCAAATAATCCAAGCAACACTATAAGCAAGTTGCAATTGATATAAAAAATATGATATGCTGTAGCATATTTATTGTTGGACCGAACTTTTGTGAATTTAACCATTTTTTCACCATTTATATGGTAGTTAATAACTTCCAATGGGTAGGCCTCATTAGAATATCTCATGGTAGTGACTAGTAACATAATGTAACATAAACATAGTTGGCATGCACGTGAAAAAAAGTTACATCGATATACACATTAGTATTTTCTACCATGAGCATAATCGAGTGCACTATTTCGATCGTAAAAGGTTCTATACATTTTACTAAAGGTATCACTCTCCTCTGGTAACAAATACGCAACATATATTTGCGAAGATCATTGTTGCAGCCAATATATGCACATAATGCAATCGACTAATAAAATATAGTAAACAGAACGACATTTTTTCAAATTATCGTTACCATAAAATATTTCTATCACCCCAGGGAAACATCTAATATGGTTAAAATGTGATCGCCTGCACCAAAAATTTCTCTGAGTGCATTATCCCGGTAATCATCGTTTGAATTTTTTATTCGCTTTTTACCGGACGATATTATAATTCGGATGATTCGTCATGTACTTAAAACCGGTCTACTTAGGGTTGGCAAAAAAAATAAAGAAAAAACTGCACGTGTATGCTGGCAAAAAAGGGAGAAGGAGAGTTTGAAGAGTCGATGAGATGGCGGGATCCGAGAGTCGTCCACCTCGTAACCGAGGACTCTCGGATATCGTCCTCGTCTTTGGAGAATGCGATCATCCGAACTCTTCACTGGGCTGATGTAAACCTACTATGCATGTGCTCCGAGAGCTTCTCTATACCTGACCGCGAGAGAAAGTCCATTAAAATGCTAAACACCCCGCGCGATGAACACGCGATTCTATCGAGAGAGAGCAACATCCCATCAACTCAATATATACGTATTTATATGTACGCTTGTAAATGTATATGTTTATATATATATATATTTATGTAGTCTATGTATACGGTGGCAGTTTTCCAATACGACAGGACACTCAGTCTTACACGATGTTTTTTCTCTCCCGTAATTTAACTTTAATCTTTCTCTTTTCTTTTCCCGCCGAAATATTATGGCCGTTGGCGATCTGCTGACTGAGATAAAACCCCCTAACGAACATCCCCGCAATAAGATGCGATATTGCTTTTTTTTCACGCCCATATAATACGTTGAAAGAGTCCGAAGGATCATCGCAGGATCCAGCCATCGATTCAGAAGCACAGCCACGAAAACAATTAAAGTTTTAATTGAATGTTGTGCAACGTCTATCGGAAATATGCGTTACGAATCATTCGGTTACATCGAGATTTCTTGGTTGAGTAAAAAAAGATTGTAACATACTTTTTTTTGGATTCGTATGTCTTCGGTTAATTTTATTTAACGATCTACCAGAAATGAAAAGAGAGTGAAGCATCGTATCTGACACTTGTTTGTGCGAGGCAAAATATCTTCAATCCTTTGTACAATACACGTAATAAGTCTCATGTACGAATGTATCTCCCTCTTGTCCGGACTATCCACGGTGTCTCATCGTAAATAACCCGAGTGGCGATACTATTTTTGGTTCCGCAAAATGCATCAAGCATAACGATAAGAGGATTCTCGAGGAGCGCCCACGAGAAGAGCGTGGCTCGTGTGTGTTACGTTTTTGATGGTGTAAATCAAGCAGCTGCGACCCGCGACAACTGATTCAACGCGAGAACATTGCAGAGCGGTCAGTTTTAACATATACAATAAGAAGGTCGTGGCAACTGGGTTTATGGAGTAAAATTAAACCAGGGTTACGCCATTTTGCTTGTTAGAAGTTTGTACGTCCATATAAACGCATTTTGTGTGCATATATTACGTAGTTTACTACTAATGCTGCGATACATTTTGTATAGATATATAAGAGAGCGGTAAGGATCGACCCACGCAGTTTGCATTATATCAGCCAGAGTTCTCGGCATATTTATTACCCTCGGACCGCCTAGATTGGAACAAATGCCGTATGCCGCCGTGTTTTCCATCCGGAACAAACTGTCTTGCGAATATACACGCGAGGAACTTCTTGGCCCTTCGTTTATCCCGTGTATTCTTATTGTAAGTACATAGAAATACATACGTAGAGGATTGGCAAAGAAGGAATCACTTCGGTGAGAGACTTACGCACGTATTTGTGCGGTGGTATCAACGCTCGAAAAGAGTAGGAAGAACAAACGTTTTCGCGCATTCCAATCGACGTATGTTGATATTTTAATCTGGTTCTATTGCATGAACAGGGGAATAAGTGCGTCAATGATGTGAATATTCCTATCATTTTCTTTTTTCCGCATATATCCTGTTCCTGAATATCCTGGTAAAGAGCTGAGGTCACCGAGTGCGTTAACCGCAGCTTCCCAATGACGATAATGCCACAAATGTGAATCGTTCAAAAGCAGCTGAGCTCTTGCGATAAATGAGTTGCGATCGTACCCAGGCCACTTTTTTCTCCCAAACGTCACGCTCTCTCGCCTTTTCGCTTTAGAAATATATACGCACATGTACTCGAAGAAAAAGACGCTCGAATAAAACAAGAATACAGAGGCACTCTTTTGATAATAATACGTGCGTGTGCTCCGTTTGCGTATTAATGTCCGGGTACACGCACGCGATTTTTCGTTTACTCGTTCGCGTATTAACAGGAAGAAGAAAAAAGTATAAGAATAAAAAATAAAAGGAACAGTTTGCGAGGTAGTAGTCTTCTTCCCCGCGGAGTGTAATATTGCCGAAGAATTTCGGGCTCTTT